>APFE030313809.1:105808-117801 GCA_000404065.3 Pinus taeda | reverse complement strand
TTGACACTCTGGTGCTAGATATAGGAAGCAATTCAATTCCTTGACTATCTTACAATGAATAAAATTATGGGTACTGCCCGAATCAATCAACACTATTACCTTTTTCTTCTTAATATGCCCTTCTATCTTGATAGTTTGAGAAGTGGTAATTCCAGCCAATGCATTACAAGATATGGTCGGTTTCATTTCTTCTTTCTCTAGGGTTTGTTCCTGGTGTGTTTCCTCTTCTTTTGACGTTTCTTGTTCCTTTTCTTCCTCCTCTTCACAATCTGTGTAAAATAATTTCTTCTAAGCAAACTTATGACCTTTAGTGTATTTTCTGTCACAACTATAAGAAAACCCTTTTGGTTTTTTTTCTTCCAAATGTTGTGGTGTCAACCTTGTAGGTTGTGGAAGGCTAGGGGCAACAACAATTCCATCTTTATAATTGTGAGTGGGAGGCTTCCTTGTTGTGACGCGGGAAAAACCACCTAAAGGTAATTTCCCTGGTTTTTATAATCACCTCACTGTGAACTTGTGGTTTATGGCCCACCTATACCAATCGGAAGCGTTTACATTGGCGATTTTAACAAAACTCGACCAATCACCAAACAATGGAATAAGACACAATCTATCAACTAACGCCGGTCCTACAAGAATGCACAAAACTGGACATCAAATAAAATTAAACCGCACCCATAAACTCCTCAGGTCCACTCAGCTATTGAACAAAAATTGAACAATAATTGAAGAGCAATTGAACAACAATTGAACAACAATCCTCCCACGTTGACGTTCTCTTTTTGCACAAAAAATATCGGATTAATTCTCCACCATTGATCTTGTCAGTGTCAGTCTTTGAAGCCTTCCACCAGTGATCAAATATTCTCTTACAAAGTGGTCTTAGGGTGTCAAAGTCAAATTTTGTCATTTTAGTGAGTCTTCAAGTAAAATTTGATCACCAGGTCTTAGGTCTAGGATTTGTTTTCCAAAGTTTTCCAAGTGTCGATCCATCTCACCATTCGGCTGAGTGTACCATCATTCAAAATTTTTCATCATCATTTCAGGTTCCAGTGGGTCATTTTACACCTTGTTCGTGCTTCAGTTGTACTTGGGTAAGGCCCATTTCCCTCTCCTAGGGTTTTGAAGGTAATTTTTCTTGGATGGCCAAATGATCAAAAAAACTTGTGTCTTGATATTTATACACCTCCCCCTATCACTAATATACCTTCTTAAACAATTCCCATCATTGATATCCCTCAAAATCGTCATTTTCCCACAAACCCTATCTTATTGCTACAATTTGACAATTTTCTAGGTTAGGCATGTGTTTTTCCCTTTTGGACCCCTTCCCCTCACTCAATATTTTAACTTCCACTTTCCTATACTTCCTAACATACCTCCCTACTTCCCAGTTTTTTATCAATAATTTATAAGTCCCTCATCCCCTTCATTTCCCTTCATTTCTACAAATCCCCTGTTCCACATATTGAGATAGGTTTTCTTCAATCTATGTTTCTGAGCAAGAAAAGATGAATGTGACAAAAGTGAGAGATGTTTTTGTCCATACTTTACCCAAGAAGAAAAACCTATTTCAGTTTTTACTCAGGTTTCATGGTTTGGGAGAAATGTCGAAAACATCATTGGCCTTAGGAGGATTGATGCACTTCTGGAGCGACCTTGGGAAAATCAAGCTTTAACATAGCTTGGATGACCAAATGACTTTCTTGATGAGTCAACTAATAACTAGACAAAGAGAGCTTTCCAAAGAGCTATCATGAGCTTAATGTGGAGTTCAAGAAGACCTTCAAAAGTTTACTGCAGCAACACTATGCATTTAGGCAGCCTCATTCTACACATTTTGACCAATCTTGGGAGATTTGATTTTTGATAGGGAAAGTGAACTCAAAATTGCAAAATTCAAGATGTTCTAGAAAGTAGCCTCGACAAGCTTTCCAATGAGATATCGAACACCCAATTTGGACACCAAGAAGGCCTTCAACAATTTTCTGCAAAAATGCATTGCGCATCAGGAGGTTGGTGCTGCGCATCAGAGCAGTTTTCCCTTTAGAAATTTGACCTTGCGCTGCGCATTGGGTTGGTGGCATTGCGCATTGGTCTGTGAGGCTTCCGAACCCTTAAAAATCATCTTCACTCATTGCCATTGCTTCATTCATCTCTGTTCAAGTAAGTATATCCTCTACTTCAGTTTAAGCTAGGGTTTTCATGCATGTTTAATGGTTTATGCCTCTTAAATATCAAACCCTAATTTGTCTCTAAACTACCTCATACACTACAAACTATAGTTGCTTATTCCCTATTTTCTAATTTCATTTGCCCTAAACCTACCCCTTAATCCCATCTTCCCTAAGTCCTATTCCCTTCCCCCATTTTCCCAAAAACGTAACCCCTTTATAAAACCCTAACCTTCATATTACAAACCCTACTCATTCCCTTACCTCACACCCTCACTGTTTTGTCTTTTTTTAAATCTCTTCATACTCATCTTTCCATCACTCATTAACCCACCACTCATCAATTATCAAAAGAGAGACAACCTTAAATATGGAGAGGGATAATGAGTATGATTATGAGGAGGACACCCTTAGTGACAGTTCTAGGGAAAGGAATTTGCAGCAGGTAGACAAAGGGAAAGGAAAGGTCCCAGGAGAAAAGCTTGATGATGATGTTGAGATGGATTTTTAGCTTGAGGATCATGATGATGATGTGCCACCTCATGACACTCAGGTAATTGATCTTGAAAGCCCATCATTAGATCAAAGCATGCTTTGGAAAGAGAAAGAGCCTCATATTCACATGTTAAATGATAAATTCGATAGAGCTAGATATATTATCAATTATATAGAGCAAGAGAACAATCAATTGGAAGATAAGCAAGTCCTCATGGAACTACAAATGATAAAGGAAGGCAGGTAAAAGATCAAAGAGGCCAATGTTCCATTAGCTCCTATTGAACAAAAAATTGAGCATGACTGAGAGACTTGGCTTGAGAGGGTCAACATACACCTTGAGGGGCTTCTTAATAAAGCAAATAGAGACAAAAATATGCTTCGGCATATAGCCCACCATTATATAACCTGGAACAAGATATGCAACATGAGGATAAAGAAACTTAAGGCAAGATTAAGGAGGGTTTTGAAGAGAAAGAGGATGATAAAATTAAAATCTTGGCTGATGTCACACTAGCCCATCAAAGCAACCAATGAGGGACCCTTGTGCCAAATCTGGGCAAGTTTTGAGCAAATTTTGTCATTTTCAATTTTTGAATTTTTGCAACACAGGAAATTGTGGTTAGTGGCGTTGCGCTTTTGATTGGGACATATTTTGGAGAAGCGGATTATATATTTGGATTCAACATGAAGAGTACATCAATCCCTAAAAGTTTCATCAAATTTGGAGCAAATCTTGGTCACCTAGAGGTCAAAAACCCATCAACAAATGCCCTCTCTGCCACTTTTTGGACACACAAGAAGCAGTCTTGGGAGAATCCACTTTTGAGGGGGGGAAATCACCTCCAAATCAGAAACTTCAAGATGTTCAAGAAACTAGATAGGTAGAGCTTTCCCACAAGCTATCTTGGGCCTGATTTGGTGGAGCGGAAGGCCTCCAAAAGCATGCTTGAAGTGACACTACACATTGGGATGATGGCGCTGTGCATTGGGCAATTTTTGTCAATTTTGCTTAAAACTCAAAATTTCTCCTAGTTTGACTGCCTGCCGACTTTTTCTCTTTCTCCTTGGTAAATTTTTGATGGTAAATGATGTAATATGATGTAAATTTGATGAAAAATAACTTGAGGGGGTAGATACATCAATGAAAAGTGGTTTAAAACTAAATGTATCAATTTCCTTGGTTTTAGAGGCAAGTTGTCCACTGCCTGTTTTCTTGTTCCTAGTTTAGATGTGGTTGAAAAAGCTCCTGATCCCTTGGATTCAAAAACTGATGGCTAGCTAAGGTGTTTTTCTTTCCTATATTATGTACTTTCTTAGTCATTTGTCAAGGTTGGACTCTTGTGGATGCTTTGAGCTTTATTGTACATCACTACAACAGTTTGGCAAGGAAATAAACCAGGGTTTGCAGCTATTTTTGTGGGATTCTTGTGGTAATGTGTCTTGGCATTGCTTCTCCTTTTGTCATTAGTTTTTCTCATGTGTTATATGTGTTAGCATCTATTTCTTTCTTCTTAACTAAATGAATCAAGATAGATAGGTGGAATACATTGATATCAGTGCTCTGCCTTGGGAATACATTTATTTTTTAATGTTTTCTACTGTTTGAAGAGGATTCATGACCTTTGCATGCCCTCCTCATCCCCTCACCAGTCTTAGACCTACCATCTCACTCAATTATAAGTGTCAAAACACCTACCTACCTTGCCCCACAAAACATCCTGCAATTCCGACTTGATTTCCCAAACCTAAACCTGCCAGCTCCATTGGATCAGGCAACAAAATTGTCAAAATCAACCCAAAAACCATAAAGCTACTATACCTAGCCTAAAATCCATATTCAATTCAGTCATCTCCACTAATATTGACAAGGAGAGAGCCCTCTCCCAACCTGGTAGGGCTAGGTACCAGGTTAAGCTTGGTTTCTGGTTATCCTAAGATTGCCTCCCTTCAGCCTGAGGTCGATCTAGGCTCTAACAGATCTCGTCATTAATCCGATGGTTGATGTCTTTCCCAATCATTGCACATAGCATATCACAATTTCTCTTGGCCAGGGTTCATTCGCTCATGAACGATGCGATGCGATATTAATCCAATGGTCAGCATCAACAGTGATCCAATGGTCTGCAGCCCTTCAACTAATACACAGGTTAAAAACAACTTAACCCCCACAGTTGACTGTGACGTAAGCAGTTGAAATTTAGATTCGATGACTAGGATTTAGTACGGTGCTTCAACCCCGATCAAGACACCCGTAGACCCTGAACCTTCACAGTTACGCCTTTCATTTTGGCTTGTTTCACTTTTTCTGCCTGACTCTTCTCTTGAGTTATTCTTCTGCGTGCTTCTTTAAAACTACTACCTCTGAGATTTGTGTTGATTTCTTTAATCGGATTCATATAGTCTCACCACTATCCTCCTCTACATTCTTTAACACCACTTCGAACTAGAATACATAATACTTTCTATATTATTTCTCTTCTTCTAGATTTTGTAATTCATTCTTTACTTGACCTGTACATACATCTATTAAATCGAAACTGGAATCACACGAATTCTACACAGACGGTAATTCTTTTGTCACTTAGAAATACTTTTAGAAATTCAACTTGAATTCATTCATCATGGTTTATCACATAGAAACCATAAATTCCCAATTACGGATCACTCAGCACATAAAAGGAATGATACACACAGTCACAATGAATTCAATTTCCTCATTCATTAAACAAATGTAAATATACAAATAAAAACCTATTTACAATCTATCTTTGGCCTGATCTACCTTTACGTGGTCTGTATCAATGGCCCTTTCTCATTTCAATTCTCGTAGGCTCACAATCCAACCTTCCTGTCTTCTAACTCTCTCACTAACCAACTAACTTGACTAACTCTTTCTCTACCTTTTTGGCTTACATTTATACAAAAGGATTATGTTTCCAATTATGGTTCAAATCCTCAATCTTCTCAACTAAATCCTAAAAGTCCTCTAATTCCTCAATTAGTTCCTAAAATATCTTTTGTATCCCTTGAGGATCTCAACTTTCAACTAATCCTAAGGATCCTCCATAAATCATGAACTGCTTTCTAAGATTTACAATATCTCAATCCATACTAACAACTCATCATCACTCATGTTCTCCTACATTCAGGAACATTTACAAATATCCTCACAATATTTAATTAACTCGTATTCTAAATGTGTCACCTAAATCACTCAAAATATCTACAATTACATGAATTAAATACTTCGGAAAACCACTCTTTTGAAAACACAAGACCACCTAGATTCTACTAAATGTACACATTTTTGGAACCATGATGCTCCTGTATCAGACTCCCAAAGTAGAAAATAATCACGATCTCTAGATCATGTGCTTCTAATCTTTGTCCTCCTGGATCCCATACTTTGTTCTGTAATTTATCTTTTCTTGTTAGCTATTCTCCAGGTCTCCATACCTTATGTTGCAATGTTGCACTTGCTATGCTCTCACATTCTCCTGTTGTCTTCCTCTTGTTGTTGCTTCTTTTCTTTCTTGTGATTGTCTTCTTCTGAGACACTTTCATCATTAACCTTCTTATCAGTTCAATCTCTCTGTCTAGTATATCCTCTGTCTGTTGATTGCCTTCAACTCTTAATTTCTGAACTCTATTCTTGCTACCACCCTTACATCCTTACCCTCTTGTTCACTATTGTCTTGCACCTTTTCAGTTGCTACCACATTGTCCTCCAAGATAATTTTCTGCTTCTGTTTATTGTACCTGTCAACTTCTTCTTGACTGTCATTTATGACAATTTCTTTGTCATCTTTCATTAGCAATTTATTCTGGATATTTATCCTCTGCTTTTCCAACTTTCTTCTTTGAAGGTCTAACTCTCTATATAACTCAATGATTTTAATTGGAATAGAATTTGGAATTTTTTCACAATTTTCAGTGCTTTCATTTGTTGTTAACCAATCATCAAATGGTCCTTCTTCCCCTGTTAAATCTAACTCATCATGCTTAAGTATTCCCAACTCATTAGGCATAGTAATTACCTTTTATTCATCTTCATGTCTTAACTCATATCTACTATTCCAATATTTACTGTTACCAGCTCCAATATTTTGCTGCATATTTCCATGAGACCTTTCTTTCTCCTTTTGTTTATGAGATCTTGCTATCTCAGTGTTAATCTGAATAGATTTCAGATTTTGCTCCTTCTTCTTAACAAACTCTAAAGTTTGTTCATCACCCTGTGTTGTACCTGCAATCATACACAAATCATTAATTTTAAAAACACAAGACCTTTCGGTCTCTGTTGATTCTTTAGACATCACGTCTTCTTGTTGCTCTAAATAATTCATATGATTTAACTCCCCTGTCTCTTCATCACTTTCAAAAATTAATGGTCCCTATTCTAGTTCACATACCAAAACTTCAACACCTTCTCCAACATTTTCCTTTTGTTGTAGCTCAACTCTTTTGAGCTTCTCTGTCTCCAATTTGACATCTAGATCTAGAATATGTTCAAGTTCCCTCAGCTCCTTTATTAACTGCATATTCACCTGTTGTTCTCTCTTCTCTTGTAGCCTCTACCACTTCACTTTATTCCTCATGACATAGCCATATTTCTGGTCCATCTCATTTCTCTGCAACATTTCCATTAATACTTCAAGTTGAACTGCCATCTCAACCATTTCTTTATCATATTTTTCGTCACTCATTCTCATTACATTTGCCTTGGAATCTTTCTTCTTTCGTCCTCTGCTGTGATTTCTTTCAGAACCACTGTTGTGACTGTCACTAGTCACATCCTTTCCATCTCTATGAATTCCTCACTCACTTCACTATGAGTTGTGCAAGCCTGTACAACAACAAGTCTTCCCTACTGCCCCTTACCTCACGAAGCTCTCCTCTGGACTTGGTATTTTGGCAAGCACTTGGTTCTCTATCTAGAACCTCCTTGAGCATTTTCCTCTACTCCTTCTAGGCTTCAACTCATCTGCACTTTAAGAACACAATTGTCCTCTCATGATCCAAATTGGATCCATAAAGAATGATTAACAGAGCCATAGTTGTAATAGGTCAGGACAGACTTCAAATAATTTAAAACAACAATCAAGAACACCTCTAAACTAGCGGCAATGGCAACCAGCATGGAACGACGAGGACCTCGGTCAAAGCGCACTGGCCGAGGCCCATGGACATTGCACGAGAGAAAAATTAGCCCTGGAAGGCCTGGATCAGGAAATAGAGGGAGCTTTTGATAATCACACATCGCTAGGAAAAAACCGTCAAAATGGAGAAGCCCCGAGAACTTGGTCGTGTGGGAGCCGGGAAAACTGTGGGACAAAAGGCCAAGTGCTAAAGGTGGGACCTGCTCCAAAACCGATGGTATTGATCGGGGGTGTCCATGGGTGGTAAGCAGTTTTGATGGAAAAGGATCAATCCACTCAAGGCCTGATGCGTGGCAAGTGGAGGAGAGAGGAAACCACTACTCATTGCACGCTAACAGATGAGCAAGTTCCCCACGTGAAAAGAGCGGATGGCGTTGGATCTGGGGGCTCCAAATCTAATGGCTGAGATTGCGCTCGATGGAGAAGATAGAATTGATGAGGGATTAAGTTACAATATGAAATAATTTGAAGTCTGGATTGACCACCACAGTGGCAAAAGACTCATTCCATGACGTAATCGAAGAATTGAACTGACAAAGCAGTCTGGCACAGTTTGCAGGAGGACAAGTGGTCGCTCCCCGTGAGTTTGATGATGACACCAAGAACAGGGAACTCCAAGCGTAACTGCAAGTAGGCGATCTGACGAAGGTGGAAGAGGAACCAAACCACCATGAGCTCGAATGGCTTTAAAGCCATGTACAGACCAGATAGAAGAGAGAGGGAGTCGGGAACCAGAAGACGGAACACCAAAGACAGAAGACAGAGAAGAAATAGTAAGGCAAAAAGCAGAAGAGGATAGAGGGTTGAGCTGACCAAAGGCAGGGTTGAGCACCAGAGAGCTTGAGAGACTCAAGCCATCCCATAGAGGATCTGTCAGACCGGAGAGGTCAAAGAGTTGGTAAGGAAGAGAGTCTCTGTACTCCAGTGGTTTGGGGAATCCAAGGACCACCCTGCTAAGCCAATCTGTTTCAGGAGACTTGTATTGAGATCCTTCATTGTAATTCTCTGCTTCAAGACACAATAAAAGAAGGCCACCATTAAAGCTGGACCAGAGATGTAGCCCTGGAGGATAGGGTGAACTCCTTATTAAATTATTGTGTCCTTGTATTTGCTTAGTGTGTTTCTCTACTATTTTCCCTTTTAAGTGTCTGTGTATTTGCAATCTAATCGATCTGTTTCTTAAACAACATAGACGCACACACCAACATATGATTCTATAATACCTTCATTTAATAAATCTTTAACTGATGTCACTCATAGGGTGATTATCAGATCAAGTGGTATCAGAGCTTTAGGCTATAAGGTTAGAAAAGCTTGTGTTGGTTTAGCTATTGAATGCTCACTAGATCAAAGCTCAAATTAGGAGAAGGAGAGTTGGTCAAAACTAATCCTGAAATTGGGAGAGTATATCCTTGGAAGATAATGTTAGAGGAAGGTTCTATGGGGCCAGACCCTCAATTCATAGAAAGTTTCCTAGCTATAAAGTCTATCGTAGAAGAAATGTATAGTGACTTTAGAAAGCATAAGGATGAAGATTCATCAGGTTCTAAACAAAATAAAGAAGAAGAATAATCTCATAACTGTGACCACTCAAAAGGAAAAGGGAAAGAGGAAAGCTTTCTCACACCTTCTAATAGCCGTATACATAATAAGAAAGCATCTTTGATTAATCTAGATGTTAAATTTGACTTGCCTATATGTGATGGAGAGCTAAATGCTACAAAGTTGGACAATTGGATTAGACAAATTGATGTGTATTGCAAAGTGCAAAACATCGAATCAAACAAGAGAAAAATTCAGCTAGCAAGCCTACGCCTAGGAGGCACTACCTTGGTTTGGTGGGAAGGCAGAACCCAAGCTGACATGAAAAGACATGGTAAGACTATCTCTGTCTGGAGTGACTTTGTTTTTGCAATTAAGAAGCATTTCTATCCATTGGACTACATGTAACAAGCCATGATGAGTTGGCAAACTCTTCGACAGTTGGAAAGGAAAAGTGTGCAAGGGTACACTCAAGAATTTAGAAAGAGAGCATTGATTCTAGGGATCTCATTAGACTCACCAGAGACTCTTTTGAAGTACATTGGTGGTCTCCACAGCTACATGAGGCATACCATCCTCATGTTTAATCCCACTAGTATAGATGAGGTATCTGTACAAGCTACTCATCTAGAAGCTAGAGGAAAGAATGGAACTCCAGAAATTGGGGGACCATCCCAACCAACTGTAAGCAAGAGCAAGGAGAAAAGAAAGCATAAGTGGAAAGCAAGGAAGGCTAACACTACATAGAAAAGCAAAGCTTCATGCACTCACTGTAAAAAGGATGGGCATGATGATGAGCACTATTGGATTCTGCATCCAGAGTTGAGACCTAGGAAGTCCGAGGGCAAGAAGAAGAAGATTGCTATAGCTATTAAAAAATATTTGGGGTCAAAATCGGGAGATGAAACAATCATTGTAGCCACAGGTATAAAAGATAAGAATTCTGAAGCATCTACTAGTAATTCTGCTTAGTTTTTTATTGATGAAGAACATGAGAGAAAACAGCATGATCTTTTCCATATTCGAGTTGTTTCCAAACATCAAAAGATTGATACTTTGTTTGATAGTGGCTCACAAGTAAATTTGTTTTCTGAAGCAATTGTAAAGAAATTGGGATTAGCAACTACACCTCACAAGAAACCATACCCATTAGGATGGTTGAATGATAAAGCACAACTACAAGTGACTAGGCAGTGCAAACTCAAGTTTTCTTTTGGGTCAGCATTTGTAGATGAGGTTGAGTTGGACATAGTTCCTTTGTATATATGTGGAATTGTTTTAGGGAGTCCTTACTTGTATGATAGAAAAGCTATTTTCTATAGCGCTGAGAACAAGTATCTACTTGTTAAAGATGGAATCGAATACTTTGTAAGAGCTCACAAGCTCAAGGATAATTATACTCTCATAAACTCAAGGCAACTGAAAAGAATGATAAATTCATGCAAACAATTCTTACTAATGGTTGTAAAGGAAAAGAAACCTGATAAAACCAATGTATTTGAGGGCTATAATGCTAAGCAGCAAGCTGATATAGAAAAGATTGTTTCAGAGTATGATGTCCTGTTTCAGGAACCTAAAGGTCTGCCACCCAAAAAGGAAATAGTACATGATATTATTTTGCAGCAAGATGTTCCATTGCCTAACATTGGAATGTATAGGTTGTCTACTTTAGAGAATGCTAAAATCAAGAAGCAAGTGCAGGAGTTGCATGAGAAGGGGTTCATCAGGCCTAGCACATCACCATGTGGGTCACCAATCGTTTTGGTGAGAAAGAAATATGGGTCGTGGAGAATGTGCATTAACTATCGAGCACTGAATAAGATAACAATAAAAAATCGTTATCCCCTTCCTTGCATAGATGATCTTTTAGATCAATTGAAGGAAGTTGTTTATTTCACCAGGCTAGATTTGCATAATGGATACCATCAGGTCAGAGTTGCAGAGCAAGTTGCATGGAAGACTGCTTTGAAAACAAAGTAGGGATTGTATGAGAGACTAGTTATGCCTTTTGGCTTGACCAATGCCCCTGCTACTTTCATGAGATTAATGAATGATGTACTCAGGCCTTTTCTTGATGATTTTGTTATTGTGTATATGGATGACATTTTTATTTTTAGTAAAACGTGGGAGGAACACTTAAAGCATGTTAAGCAGACATTAGATGTTTTGAGAAGAGAAAAGCTTTATGTTAAACTCTCCAAATGTGATTTTGGCAACACCTCTCTAAATTATTTGGGTCATATAGTAGGGAGTGGTGAATTGAAAATAGATCCCTCTACAATGGCAATCACTGTAAACTAGCCTAAACCCAAGTCTGCTACAGAAGTGAGAAGCTTCTTAGGAGCAGCACAATGTTGGAGGAAGTTCATCTCTAACTTTTCCTCAATTGCAACTCCCTTACATGCTTTAACAGGATTGAACAAGGTGTTTTAGTGGGGAGGCAAACATCAGAAAGCCTTCGACACCTTGAAAGAAAATATTAATGCAACACCTGTATTAGCACTACCTAATCTACAAAGACCATTTGAGATCCAAATAGATGCCAGTGACTATGCCATGGGAGCAGTGTTGACACAACACGATAAACCCATATGTTATCATTCTGAGACTTTTAATCCTG
>APFE030313809.1:65472-105596 GCA_000404065.3 Pinus taeda | reverse complement strand
AAAGAATTGTATGCATTAGTTTAGAGTGTGAAAAAGTGGAAACATTACTTAATGGGCAAAGAGACAGTAATACATATTGATCATCAACCACTTCAATATCTACACTCCCAAACTAAGTTGTAACAATCAAGACAATACAGATGGATGGGTTTTCTACAACAATTTCATTTAGTCATCAGATATAAAAAGGGCATACAGAACAAAGTTGCAGACATGTTATCTAGACCCATTATAAATGCATCTGCTATACTTAAGCATAATTCTATACTACATGAAAGCTACATAAAACAATATGCTCAAGATATATATTTTAAAGATGTATATGCAACTTTGAGTCAAGGCAAAAAGGTAGAAGAATTGGATTATCATGTGAAGGACCGACTCTTATATCATTGTGGGAAACTCTGCATTCCACAAACCGAGAGAGTAAAGATAATCAGAGAAGCAAATACTTAGATATCATTTTTGGGATTCAATTGCGTTAAGTAAGTCATTCATGTATGACCATTTCCATGAGAGGTAGTCGTATGAGGGATTAAGCACATACTTCTCTGATATCAGGTAACTTTGGGGTAAGTAAAACAGTTGCACAACTGCAAATATTTTATTATTGGCCGAAAATGAATGGGACAGTTTCTAGATATGTAAGAGGGTGTACTATGTGTGCTAAAAGCAAGCCCAGCAATAGAAAACTAGGCTTGTACACTCCATTACCAGTTCCTTCTCACCCTTGGGAAAGTGTTTCCATGGATTTTGTTGGAGGACTGCCTAAATATAGGAAAGGTCATGATTATCTGTATGTGGTTGTGGACAGGTTCAACAAAATGTGCATTTTGATACCTTGTAATAAGCAAACTACAACTGAACAAACTACAAAACTATTATTTGAAAATGTATGGGTTCATTTTGGATTACCCACTTCTATTGTATCTGATCGAGACACCCGATTTGTGGGGAAGTTTTGGTCAAGTCTGTGGGAGATGATGGACACCCAACTGAAGAAAAGCACGGCTTTTCATCCACAAACCGATGGCCAAACAGAAGTAGTTAATAGGACAATGATCCAATTACTCAAAGGATATTACAACAAACATCCTAAGCTTTGGGTGAACATTTGTGTTATGTGCATCATGCTTACAACAGAGCAAAACACTCTTCTACACAGAGATCTCCTTTTGAGACATGTTTTGGTTTCATACCAATGTTGGATTTTGTCTTTGGTAAAGATACCATGATTTATGGACACAGTGATGTGGACAAGGAAACTAGGTTCATTGAACAGATCCAGGATATCTACCAGGCAGTACAGGAACAGCTGGAAAAGAGCCAAGCCAAATATAGGGCTAGGCATGACAAGAATCAGATGGAGCATAGTTTTTAAGTTGGAGACCAGGTCTGGCTATATATTAGGAAGGATAGGATGCAAGGTGAAGGTAAAAAGCTAAAGCCTATCAAGTATGGACCTTTCAGGAATACTTGAGAAGATTGGTGAAAAAAATTTCGCCTTGACCTACCAGCTTACATGCACATCTACTCAGTCGTAAATGCAGATTTCTTGAGATTGTTTGAACCTTCAATGATTGAGGATCTTGAAGAGCAGAGTCAATTGCCTTCTATTGATGACTTTCTACCTGAATATCTTAATGAATTGCAGGAAGACACAGTGCTGGACAGGAAGGTGAGGATGACGCGCAGAGGAGATGTTGAGTACCTCAAAATTGGACTCAAAGGTTCGAAGCCGAGCAATGCAAAGTGGATTTAGATTGGGCAAGTGAGACAACAATACCCTCAATTGGTCGATGCTTGAAATAAAACCAAATTTTGGTGGTCCAAAAGATTTTCAGTGGGAAGGTCGTGATCTAAATTGGATCCATAAAGAATGATTAACAGAGCCATGGTTGTACTAGGTCGGGACAGACTTCAAAGAATTTTAAATAGCGATCAAGAACACCTCTAAACTAGTGGCAATGGTAGCCAGCGTGGAATGACGAGGACCTCGGTCAAATCACACTAACAGAGGCCCATGGAGACTGTGCGAGAGACAAAATTAGCCCTTGGGAGGCCCGAATCAGGAAACAGAGGGAGTTTTCACTAATCACACATCACTGGGCAAAAACCCTCCAAAAGGAGAAGCCCTAAGCACTCGGTCGCATGGGAGCTGGGAAAACCATGGGACAAAAGGCCAAGCGCTAAAGGTGGGACCTGCTCCAAAACCAGCAGTATTGATCGAGGGCATCCATGGGCGATAAGCAGTTTTGATGGAAAATGAGTGATTACACTCAACACCTAATGCATGGCAAGCGGAGGAGAGAGGAAACCGCCACTCATCGCACGCTAACGGACAAGCAAGTTCCCTGCACGAAAAGAGCGGATGGAATAGGATCTGGGGGCTACAGATTAACGGCTGAGATCACGCCCATTGGATAAGACATAATTGATGAGGGATTAAGCCGTGATATGAAAGAATTTGAACTCTAGATTGACCACCATGGTGGCAAAAGACTCATTCCACAACGTAACCGAAGAATTGAACCGACAAAGCAGGCTGGCACAGTTCATAGGAGGAAAAGTGGCCGCTCCCTGTGAGTTTGATGATGATGCTAAGAATATGGAACTCTAAGAATAACTGTAAGTAGGTGATATGACGAAGGTGGAAGAGGAACCGAACCACCATGAGCTTGAATGGCTCTAAAGCCATGTACAAACCAGACATAAGGGAGAGGGAGTCAGGAACCGGAAGACAGAACACCGAAGACAAAAGACAGAGAAGAACCAATAAGGCAAAAAGCAGAAGAGGCCAGAGGGTCGAGCTGGCCAAAGGCAGTGTCGAGCACTAGAGAGCTTGAGAGACTCAAGCCATCCAGAGAGGATCTGTGAGACTAGAGAGGTCAAATAGCTAGTAAGGAAGAGAGTTTGTTTACTCTAGTGATTTGGGGAATCCAAGGACCACCCTGCCAAGCCAATCTGTTTCAGGGGACTCGTATTGAGCTCCTTCATTGTAATTTTCTACTTCAAGACACAATAAAAGAAAGCCACCACTGAATCTGGACCAGAGATGTAGCCCCACACGATAGGGTGAATTCCTTATTAAATTCTTATGTCGTTGTATTTTCTTATTGTGTTTCTCTACTGTTTTCCCTTTTAAGTGTCTATGTATTTGCAATCTGATCGATTCGTTGCTTAAATAACATAGACACACACACCGACATATGAGTCTATAATACCTTCATTTAATAAATATTTAACTGAGGTCACTCATAGGGTGATTATCAGATCACCTCACAATGAAATACTAGGTTCTAACCACCTCTTTTTTCACTTAGAAACTTTTACCATCTTCCTTCACCCTTTAGCAATTCTACCCACATCCTCTGTGGAATTTCCTTTGTGAGCTACAACAAAACTCTTATAGTAACAAGTCCCCTTATTACTACATTTTCCTCACTAAGCTTCTCTCCTCTGAGCTTAGTCTGTTAGCATTTCTTTGGTTCTTTCCTCTAGATCCAATTGAGCACTCCTTGCTCTAGGTTGTTGCAATCTTCTCACCTTCTTATGATGCCATCTATGCAACAATATAAAAACCACAAACTCTCCAATATTCAAATAAAATTAAACTAAAAACATATCATCTCACCTTCAAGATATTTGCATGATCTTGTCCCCCCATGCACCTGCACTTTGAATGGACTATTCTTTTATCCAGCCTTCAATTGTATCTTCAAACTCTGCTACTTCAAGAACTTGCAAAAGTCCCTCTTACAGTTTAACTACTGTAATCCTACTCCAAAATTTCACTCATTCAATTTCTGCTAATCATTAAACAAACTGCATACCATTACCTATCTTCAAGATCTCACTACTCCTGCAAATCTGTTTCAGCAGATCTTCATGCTTTCACTGCACAAATTTTCAATATCCAGCTTTTGTCAGTCAGATTTAGAATATGATTCTTTCTTTCAATCTCCCAACTTTATCTTGGTGAAGCCTAACTGTTAGCATCAATTACTCCTTCGTTGAGTTTTCTTTCATTGTTTCATTCTTACCCTAAGTTCTCCAAAAACGTTTACCTATTCCTTTGTACGCCAAGACTTCTTGCTACTTGTAGGAAACCTTTCCCTGCTCTGATACCAAAATTACGCAGGAAAAACCACCTAAAGGCAATTTGCTTGGTTTTTATAATCACCTCACCGTGAACCTGTGGGTTATGTCCCGCCTATACCAATCAGAAGCGTTTACATTGGCGTTTTAACAAAACTCGACCAATCACTAAACAACGGAATAACACACAATCTATCAACTAACGTTGGCCCTACCAAAATGCATAAAACCAGACTTCAAATAAAATTAAACCACGTCCATAAAATCCTCGGGTCCGCTTAGCACTTGAACAGAAATTGAACATCAATTAAACAACAATTGAACAACAATTAAATAGCAATTGAACAGCAATTGAAAAATGATCCTTCCACATTGACTTTCCCTTTTTGAACAAAACTTATTGGATTAATTTTCCACCGTTGATCTCATCATTAATCCGATGGTTGATGTCTTTCCCGATCATCGCACATCACATATCACAACTTCTCCTAGCCAAGGTTCATTCACTCATGAATGATGCGTTGCGATATTAATCCAACGGTTAGCATCAGCAGTGATCCAATGGTCTGCGGCCTTTCAACTAACACACGGTTTAAAAAACTCTTAACCCCCGTAGTTGACTGTGACATAAGTAGTTGAAATTTAGATCGACGGCTAGGATTTAGTACGACACTTCAACCCTGATCAAGACACCCGTAGAATCCAAATCTTCACAATTACGCCTTTCACTTTGGCTTGTTTCACTTTTTCTGCATGACTCCTCTCTTGAGTTATTCTTCCGCATGCTTCTTTAAAACTACTACCTCTTAGCTTTGCGCTGATTTCTTTAATTAGATTCATACAGTCTGACCACTATCCTCTACATTATTTAACACCACTTTGAACTGGAATAGATAATACTCTCTATATTATTTCTCTTCTTCCATATTTCGTAATTCATTCTTTACTTGACCTGTACATACATCTATTGAATCCAAACTAGAATCACATGGATTCTACCCAGACGATAAGTCTTTTGTCACTCGGAAAGACTTTCAGAAATTCAACTTGAATTCATTCATCATGGTTTATCACACAGAAACCATAAATTCCCAATTACAGATCACTCAACGCATAAAGGAATGACACACACAGTCACAATGAATTCAATTTCCTCATTCATTAAACAAATGTATAGATACAAATAAAACCCTGTTTACAATCTAGCTTTGTCCTGATCTGCCTTTACATGGTCTATATCAATGGCCCTTTTTCATTTCAATGCCCGTAGGCTCACAATCCAACCTTCTAGTCTTCTAACTCTCTCACTAACTAACTAAATTGACTAACTCTTTCTCTACCTTTTTGGCTTACATTTATACAAAAGGATTATGTTTCCAATTTTGGTTCAGATCCTCAATCTTCTCAACTAAATCATAAGAATCCTCTAAGTCCTCACTTAGTTCCTAAAATATCTTATGTATTCCTTGAAGCTCTCAACTTTTAACTAATCCTAAGGATCCTGCATAAATCATGAACTACTTTCTAAGGTTTACAATATCTCAATCCAACTAACAACTCATCATCACTCATGTTCTCCCACATTCAAGAACATTTACAAATATCCTCACAATATTTAATTAACTCATATTCTAAGTGTCTCACCTAAATCACTCAAAATATCTAAAATTACATGAATTAAATACTTAGGAAAACCACTCTTTTTAAAACAAAAGACCACCTATATTCTACTAAATGTACACGTTTTCGGAACCATGATGCTCCTGCATCATGTTGCCATAATTTTTCTTTTCATTTTTTCTTGCCAACCTGAATGCCTTCTCCAATGAATCAGGTTCCCAAAGGTGAACCTCATATTGGATGTTATCCTTTAAAGTCCCTATGAACACATCAATTCTATGCTCCTCTATAATATCTTTTACCCTTATATTTGATTTTTTGGAAGTTCTCAATGTGCTCCATCATTGAACCCTTTTGTTTGAGATTTATCAATTGGCTAAAAAAAGTGTTACTTTTTGTATCCTCATGATGTGCTATCATTTCATCTGTAAAAACTTCCCAAGTGACAATTTGTTTATAAGAGCAAATCCATCGATACCATACAAACTAATTTGGTTCCAAATATAAAGTTGCAATGTGTACCTTTAGTGTGTTTTTCACATTATGGAGATAGAAATATTGCTCCATCTATAGTATCCATTTTGCAGGATCCTTGCCATCAAATTTCCTCATATCAATCTTTGGAACATGGTGGGTCTTCAATCGAACGTTAGAGTCTATGAAATCATGATTAACATTTATTTTGTTCTCATCATGAGTTTCCTTTACTACCCTTTCGCCATTAGTAAGCATTTCTTGTAGTAACTTTGTCAAATTTGTCTTCAAATCTTCCATGCCATCCATCTTAGCTTCCACACTATCCATCTTAGTTTCCACATCATTCGTCTTAGTTTCCACGTCATTTATCTTAGCTTCTATGCCTTTCTTTAAACCATCCATCTTAGCTTCCACGCCATACATCTTAGCTTCTATGCCTTTCCTTAAACCATCCATCTTAGCTTTTGTTACTTTTTGTGAGAGTAAATTTTGTTGCACTTGGTCTCATAATTTTGATATATCATGTTGCATTTCTTCCTCTTCTTCATGGGTCATGCTAGAGCTTTCAAGTTTCTTACTAGGTGTTTCCATTTTATTTTTTTAAGCCACCAATTAATGATAATAATGCTTCACTATGCCCTTTGAATTCCTTCAAACTAATTTTTCAAACCAAACTTATGCAAAAATTAAAAAAAACTACACATCTTTTTTCACTTTGTAGGAGCTCATTATTGAATTTGTTGTATCTTTGTAATTTCGGATCTCCAACATTTGAATTGCTTCCTGTGGTAGCCCTCTGAGTCCTATTTACAACCCCACAAGTCTGATTAATATCATATTCTCCAAGGAATCTTTATGCCAAATCTCCCACGATGACCTGATTATAGATTCGTTCAGTAGAGCAAACTTGTACAAAAGGCCACGTGTCACTGTTTCGACCTTAGGACTTGAAACCAATGCACAAAAAAATATAGGCCATCCTCTTTCTGTAAATTCTCATGAAATTTCAATCTGATGCTTAGAAAAAAAACGTTATGATTATTTGTCCCAGGTCACCGTTTTGAGATATAATTCGGGATCCTGCAATAACCCTAACTTTCTTGGATCATATCTCTAAAAATGTAGTGAGAAAAAATTTGAAATTTGGACCCAAGGTTCAGAGAGATTTCAACTGAAATTGGATTTTTTTTTTAGCTTCTGAAACATCGCAGAAAAAAATTATACCAAAATTTTCACGATGACCTGTTTGGAGCAGTGAAACCCTAGAATCCAAAGCTCTGAAACAAAAAGTTATGAAACCAGTTCACAAGAAGATAGAAAAGATAGATCAATGACTTAGAAATAAACATCTTCAAGGGGGGAACCTCCTTTACATTACACAAATGAACAATTCTTGGATGATACAAATGACAAAACCTCATTTCTATATATAGGAGTCTAAGGGGTTATAATATAACCAAAGCCGACCTAACAATAATAATATAAGGTCACAAAAATAACAATAGTGGGCTTCTACGGGGCACAATAATAATAATATGGGGACAATAGGGGCACAAAAATAACAATAAGGGCTACAATGAAAATAGTAATGGGGGAATCACTAGTATTATAGGGACCTAACAAATTACCTCTTTAGTGTTGAGATCATTTTTTCCAAATTTCAAAATTTATATATATATTTATTCTTATTAATTTTGATCCTTCATTCCATTATATATATTTTCTTTGATTTTAACCTTAGCCCTTTTAATATATTTATAATCTAATTCAATCGTTTTTGTTCCCATTAACCTCCTTCTTGTTTATTATTAATAATTTAATAAAAAATTAATTATAATTCTTCTCTATCATAACTAAATTCTATTTTTATACGGTCTTCATAAGAATTCTTTAATCCTTATTTTATTTTATACTTTTTAAATCTATTCTAATTTAAACTAATTTTATAATACTTTAATATATAAAATTAATATATTTTTTTAACAATAAGAGTAGATAGATTATATTAATCTGCACCTGTACGCTGCCAAAAACTTAGAGAATTACAAATTGTTTACAATGACATCCATGGGAAGCAATAATTTCAGATTGTTCATCCAAACCCAATTCTTTGCCAAAATTAAAAAATTCCACCTATCTACCTGATTACCTCTATATACCCTACAATATTATTTCAACAACAAAATATATTTATGTTTCAACATCAAAAAACAAAATAAATGGGGGATTGGCTAATCCTCCATTCTAGCTGGATAATTGAGATAAATTCCAGTAGTGTCATCATCAGACTGAGCATTATTTTCTTTCGTCTTGAGTTGGAGTTCTTCAATTTTCATTCTCAAAGCATCCACTTCATCCTCTAATTAATGAATCTTCAGGTTCTTTTCTATTTTCTTCTCTTGCATCTCGTATGCCTCCTTCTGCTTTTGATGGAGACATATTTTCATCACTGCCAACCCCTCCTCTAATTCAACATGTTCCTTGACACATCTACCACAATATGAAGCTGGGAATTAAGCTTATGGAGTACACCTCCCTCGATCCTTCACTAAGCGTCTCATCATTATACCAGAACGAGGGTAGCAACGGCCCCAGGAACCCGAAACCGAGACCACCTCATGGTATTGTCTCATTTCCCGAACAGAAAGGATAATCACCAAGCCTCTTAATTTCCCAGTGAATACGACATAGATGAACATAGATCCCAGTGAAGATAGAGTCTCTCAATTTCCTAAAAGGATAAACATAGATAGGATAAACCCAGAGCCTCTTAATTTCCCAGCGAAGACCATAACTAGTATAAACCTAGAGCCCAAAAAAGACCACATAGAGCCTCTCAAACACCTTGCTTTTATCAAATGTTCTAAAACCCCCCTCTGCAAATACTAGCTTACACACCCGAGAGTTTCTACCCTCTAATCTCATAGCCATGACAAACCCCTAGATCCCTAGAATTCCCAGACCCTACCATAGGCTTGCTGAGATTATTACTGCCAAGACAGAGACAAACCCACTCTTTTGGTATATGTTTGAACCATTATTTCTCCTTAAATATAAATTATTGAGCCTTAGCCAAATGTGGAAATGAGGGACTGTGCACTTACCTCTTGCATCCCAACGATCCTTCATAATGTTCCTGAGTGTTGAAACAACTTGCGAACTATATGCACCATCCCCCTGTGCGAACTATATGCACCATCCCCCTGTGCGAACTATATGCACTATCCCAACTAGATTAAATTCCAGTCTCGTTCTAAGAGAATTCACTTGTTATCACCTCATGTGTTTGAATTCATCATCCCCCTGTGCGAACTATATGCACCATCCCAACTAGATTAAATTCCAGTCTCGTTCTAAGAGAATTCACTTGTTATAACTTCATGCATCTACTACAGAGCTTGATCCAAGAAGTGAGTACCATATCTCCCACACTTGAGCACAAGCCAACTCCAAGTGCTACCACCTTCTGAGGACAACAAGCATGCAGTAATGGATAGAGAATTCCATGTTAAGGAGAGTCTCCATGGGGTAGGGAGGTGAGGCATGAGATGAGTGGGCAGATATGATAGGGGAGGGGAGGCTAGGCGGGGGGGTGAAGAGGAATGAGTAGCCAAGGTGGTCGAGGCAACCAGGAGAGGTAGGTGATGTGGCAGAGGAGGTGGAAGAGGGCAAGTAGGGTGATGAGATAAGGGTGAAGACAGAGGGAGGTTCCAAGGGGGAGCCAATAGAAAGCAATGCGAGGTATGATAGGAGTGATAAACCACTTGAACTCCCTCATTTCCAATTGATTATTTCAATTTTTAAAGCGGGAATAAAAAATATCTCTCAAGCATTTGATTTCATATAAGCAATTAGGGGATAGGAAAATGACCCACTACCTCGTTCACTTCATTTCTTTCTTCTTTCAACTTGCATGCCAAGTTGGCTTTCCTATCAGCTTCCTTATTTTTCCCTCTTAGGATGTGGAAAACTTTAATTGTCTAAAGTGAGGAAGCATTTCTTGGACTCTCCTAAGGATTTGATTCAGCTTATTTTTCTTAGCTACTGAGTTGTGGTTCATATGCTCTATGATCCGAAGGGAGTCCCCTATAACATTCATATCCATGATTCCTTTTTACTAAGCCAAGGTGAGACCAAGAAACAAACCATGAGCCCCAACTTGATTGTTTGTATTATTTCCGAACCCCCAAGCGTATCTATCTTCTCTGGTTCCTTCGGGATTAATGAGAACCCCTCCCCCTCCTGCCACCCCAATAATTCAATATTATTTTAAAACTATTTATTATTTTGATATGAATAATTAACCCTTGCCTCTTTAGTATTAATATCATCTGGACCAAAATTTATTATTTTATTATTTTTATTCTCATTAATTTAATCTTTCAATCCATTTTCACCTTAACCCTTTCCAATTCCCAAAACTCTTTTAATTAATTTTATTTATTCTAATTTATCCTTAACCCTTCCAAAATTAATAATTATTAATAAATATTAAATCGTCAGCATTATCATTCCCTTTCCCATTACCTTCTCTAGCAGTCATATCCTTTCTCTATTTATTTTTATTCTAGCACTATTTGTATCATCAATCCAAGCTTTTTATCCCTGAAGATGGGTGAAGTGTTTACCTGAAACATTGAACACCTTAGCGAGATCATACAGTATTCCAAAATTTCTCATTATCATATTGCTAACTATGAAAATATACATGCTAAAACACAACCTATGCTACGATCTATGCATACACAACACATATACAAGGTTGTGGTTATAGAATATAATATGCCCTCACATATACAATATTGATTAAATGGTGGCAGTCAGACCACCATAACCATTCAGAACATAAATATTAATTTAGTTGGTAAAGTTTGTGACATTAACATCAACTAAGATTTTTGAAGTCTTTCCATCCTCATTGTAAGTTTACATGGATCATATAGTGAAGGATTTGAGTGCTGGCTGAAGTTATGAGACTAGACGTGTCTTTTTTATGTCACAACCCAAGGAGCATGTCATAATTTACAACTAAGTAGAGGTAGTTAGTGTATGCATTTCTCTTAAGGAACCATTGGCAACCAACAATACAACAGATAAAGTGTACTGGCCACATGTATGAGAAGAATTTTGTCTCAATTCTCACTAGTTAATGGCTTTTATTTACAAATGTTGGGTTTTTTTGGTTAGTGAACATGGTGTCAGGATTTAACCCCACTCCATGGCTTCCTTTTCCATAACCCCCTATGTTTTCCTATTGTTGTGCACGCAACAAACTAAGTGGTTTGGCCTCCAAGTAATTTTTTCTAGTGTGTAGATAGGCAAGCCTGGATGCCTCTATTTCATTTTTTAGTTGACCCCCCTAGCCCTGAATCCCTCACAAAGTATGATTTCATGTTTTTTATCGATTTAAAAAGAAGGGACTTATACCTCTCAACAAAGGTGATGGTGCAACAACCCTGCATTCCAATTTTCATCTACTAAATGCCCTTGGCCATGACTTGACATAAGGAGAACTCTATGGGTGTGACTAACTATTTGGCTTGAATTTTGTTTTATAAATATGGGTAATCAATCATTTTATTATATATGCCACTATATATATAAAACGATTCCTCTGATTCATGACTCAAACCACCATCTCGCACTCTGCTACCTTAGGAGCTCCTCATGCAAAGTCAAAAAATGTTTATTGCCTCATGATTTTTTTTCTTTTAACTTGTGTTTATATATTAAGCCCCAACCATGAGAATCATAAACAAATCCCACCGCCCAACCCATATTATGGTCTCACAATGATGGGTTTACAACCTCCTAATGTGCATCCAAAACAAAAATGTATTAAGATTTCATTATGCAATCTCAACTTATATCTTACATTATACTATGTTAGCCTTTATATTGTGTAAATCCACTTTACAATGCTTCATTGCAATGGGTTTGTCATATTATGTTTTTTACTTTCACATGATGTATGCCCCTCTAACCATAATAAGGGAATAGGGAGAGACCAACATTCCATGGTTAGGTCGCACTTAGTCCCCTAATTTTGGGCACATAATGATTCATTTACAATGGCAATTTATATATATAGTCCATATCAACACAAACCACTTATTCTTGTCTTATACAACTAGGGCATGCCATGCCACTATGGACTATGTCCAACCCATCGATTAATACAATGAAGGGTTTTTCGTTGTATTCTTTATTTGGTTTACATGAGGAGCCCATGAGATAATGTGAGCTACCCCTATCATCCATGTTTCACCCCCACATGGGCATATAATCGGAGTGAGCCTCCCAACTTGCACTTCCAATTCGAAAATGTGATAATGTTTTTTATTACATAAACAACATAAAGTTATATTTGATTTGTTTGGCTTACATTTTCAATTTTATTCATAAACGTTCTTTTGGAATCTTGTTATTACAAGTTTATCTAACATTCCATGTGCTCAATAAGATTAGAGTTCAAAGAGATGAACACTTGTCACCTCCCACGTTGAGACATCGTCTCCTACCTCTTGCCATTTTCGAAATCACATTTTCAAAGTCTTTCCCTTTGTTGGGTAGTTTATGAGGTTTATCTATAGCTTGAAAATATTTATTGGAAAGAAAATATAAAGCTCATCCCTCGGTTCACCCAAATAATATGCCCATTCATAATATATATAAGTGCTCGTCCATGTTAACATCAATTGGCCCAATTATGAAGTAACAAATAAAAGCTCAAAATATTTTATCTATTTTCCATTACATTTTGTGAGATATATCTTTCGCATATTATGTTTTACATAAGCGTCATCCATGTTTTGATTTGCAATATAAACAATGGGAGAAATTTCTCTCTTGTTGCATGCATAAACACTTCTCTCCCTCATGTTATATATTTTCCCTTGCGTGACACTCTAACATTTATGTGAAACATTATTTTAAACCAGTCTTTTGTTTGGTTGATTATCCATTCATGCTTAGGAAATTAATGGTTGCATGACATATTTTCTTTATCACACAGTACTATGAGTTTCCTTAGTAGAGGTTCTCATGGTAACTGAAGGGGGCAAGCCATAAAAAAAATTGTTTCATGGAGGGAAAACATGAACAAGAGAGTCATGTTTTCCATACACTTTGATGTGGACTCCAAGGATTTAAATTAGTTGATTCATACATGTCACTTATACCTCGAAGGTCCTCCTCCCCCTCCTCCTACTCCATATGTCTCACAAAATGCACCTTTTCCACATCATAGCACCATGAAAATCCTAGAACCTCATGTATCTCAGTGGTAGCCAGTACATAATGATGGTTAAGAAACCAACCATATTAGGCCTGCATCCATTTTTTCATATTGTCTTACTATTTCTCATCATTCAGTTCGTCCTGTGATGATTGCTCCTCAGGTACCTTCTACATTATCTCAGGCCATTTCTTTCCATCCTCAATAGTCCCCTGATTCCCTTTCTCATATTGTATTGGGAAATTTTCATATTATCATCCATGCTTGTGCATTCTCCCTCTAAGGCCACTTCATCACATACACATACTAAAATTCCCATAGATGAAAGAGGGGGGAGGAGCGAAATCTCTTTCCAAGACATGCATCTAGAGGTACAAAGAGAAAAGGAGGATAAAATACCATTCTACATGGTTGGCCTTAGGAGACATCCCAAGATGATATGAGCTATTTCTTTGGTATAATGTGTTTTTACTTTATTTTACTTGGACATATTTCATATCACAACATTACCATGTTTTTGGGACAACATTTTATTTTTTGACTATGGCACATATTTTGATGAAATTATTTTTTATGGGGGACATAAGATTGTTTCCAATTCTTGGCTACATATGATGATGGATATTGGGACGCTTTGAATGAATGATTTCTATGGCAATGGTATTCTTGATGATGTAATATGTATATATGTTTGTTACATGGTAATTACAAGATTAACACAAATATTTCATGCACATGATTGGGGACCCTACCTACTAATATAAATTTAATTAATTAAAAAGAGTGCTTCCAAATGCCTTCTCATGAACTAAAAAGAAAAAGAGTTTAACATAATACAAGCATTAGTTATAAAACAATTTTTCCCTCGAACTACCCAAGGAGAATATAAAATCAAATAGAAGGCACGAAAGAGAGGATGGAAAATACTAGTGAGGAGAGGTATGCATAAGTTTTAAACTTGTCATTTTTCCTTTGATAAATTTATTCTAGAGTATGAGAGCTTACCTATTTTCGTGACAACATAAATCCTTCAAGGAGTGACAAGAAGAAAGTGATCTCATCCATTTTTTATCCTTTGATTAAAGTTGTCGTCAATTTTTTGTATTATTTTGTGTTGCAAGAAGGTTAGATAGTTGTTATATCGGTGCCAAATGGTGCACTTTTTGCAGAACATATTATTGATACAATCTTATCAAAAGATTCCAAGTTTCTCAACACTTTATCTTAAAATTTTGCATTTCGAGTGTCTATGTAAGAGTCTTTTTATATTGTAGACATTTTAGAATTGATTTTTGGTCTAGATTCACATAGGAATCAACCAAAATAGTATGCAGTACTCATATTTTTATTAATAAAATCCACAATTGACAACCCATATCTTCCTAGCATATTTCTCCAAAAAAAATACTTTATATTATTAATTTTTATGAGAAAATTCCCTGACATTAGTGGCTGAAATTATCAGTTAATATATGTGTTGTGGTTGCTACAAACGCCCTCCAAAAAATTTCCTACACTTCAATTTTGGACCCTACCTTCTATTTATAAGAACTTGTCTTTCACGGTCGTCAAGTGTTCCTATTGGTTGTATGGTATCATAATCACTTATTCTTGCATGAAACACTTGTGTAGGGTCTTAACTGAATCTTGTCACCAATAGTTGCACAACTTCTGATGACAAGTGAACTATTTCTTGAACACAGGTATACTCCTGTCCCGGTCTAGCATTGATTATCGGTCTTGCCTATGGAAGTTGCACAATCCTTTGTCACTAGAGACTGCACAATCCCTTGAGGATCTGAGCTACACAATCTTATCATACATGTAGTCATTGGGCAAGTAAACTACCCAATTTTCCACTGAGAGATAAAATTATGCAATCCACTGAGCCAATGAACTATGCAATCCCTTGTCACTTTGAATTTCACAGTCCCTTCTGAAAGTAGACTACACAGTCCCCCTGAAGCAAGAAATCGTGCATCTATAGAGAATGGGGAGTACGTAATCACTTATGGACAAGTGGCACAAAGTTTCTATTTCCAATCTAAGGACAAGTGTCACTTTCTCCTTGATTTTAGGCATGAGCGGCATAAACCCTAACATAATCTTGTGGGGGATAAATATATATAATATAGGCTTGTATATCCTATTTACATACTCAAAATTGGAGCTCTAGCCTTCCGCACGAGATCAAGTACCTTAATATTTGGTTTGCACTGCTTTTTTGGGTAAGTTTCTAAAGTATCACTTTTTACTGGTTTTTCTATTCGTAGTTTTTGTGTTTGTCCGTGTCACTTTTCCCATTTATTCTTGTAGTTACTAGCGTTTATGCTATATTTACCTTGTACAAGTGTTTTTTTAGTCTATCGTTTAGTTTTTACAAGTGTCACATCCCTCCCAAGCCATTTTTCCTACCAACAGTTACAATTGATGGGTCTTTTTATGCATGCATTTTCTTTCCTTCGTATGATATTTTTTGGTTGATAACAATGATTGATTTAAATTATTCTAAGGTTGATCTACACTTCTTCCTCAGCTTCAGATACAAAATTTTTCCTTTCTCCCGAGGAAAGACTGCACAACTCTTCATGAGTTATTGCCTCCCCCTACTACGCATTGCACAATTCCAAGACTCAAGCTTGTCCCTTGCTAGTTATGACTACATAATGTGAAATCAATGGCTTCCCCAATTGCACATTACGCAAGTACAACCCTCAGCTACCAAGCCTTGGCCTTTGAGACTACACATTGTGCAATTCTCTATCTCTTATGTCAGTTGATACTGTGTATTGTGCAGTCCCAAGCTTCAAGCCATCCCTTTGTAAACTAAAACTATGTAATCCTCCTCTCTCATTGTGCATTGTGAAATTATAGAGCTCAACCTACCCTCTTACAACATAACATTACAAAATATCTCTCCTAAGTTAGTGTGTTACTACTTTTAGATTGATTATTGAACTATTCAGTTTAAAGCTAACTTGTTATTTCCATCACTGCATATCTTGCCACAAATACTGCAAGTCTTTAGCACACTTCTCTTTCATCATTAGATAACATCATGCATCCCAACATATCAATATTAAAGGAGGTTACAGAGAGAATTATTAAGGAATGTATTGAAATTCCTTCAACATCAGTGCCCATTCTTTCGGATACACAATTATACATTGAGAAGGACTCTGATATTACATGGCATATTGTCAAGGATGCATTCACTGACACAAAATTCAAATCAAATCTAGAGGATAGACAGGTCTACATCAAAATCCAACAGTTAGGGATTCACAAGGTTGCTTGCAAGTTCCTAGTATTACCATGCGCATATATTATCAAATGGATCTTGCGAGGTTTAAATACCAAGATCATGTATTTAAACAACGCTCGTGGGTAACAACTTGCTTCCTACCAAGCATATTAAATCCACCTAGCCTACCACTTGGAAAATTTTGAGCATTATATGGACACTCACTTCTATGCAGCAACAGGATATCTCAAAACTAAGGAAGTGGTCAATATGTGGGTGAAGGAACTGTCAAAGTTTTACCAAACACCAAACAATACTTACAAGGCCAAATCACTTAGAAAGGTGTTCCATTACTTGATAGTATTGTGATTCCAAGTCTATAGACTAAATAATATTGAATCCTTGCCTAAAGGATAGGTGTACATGCTCTATCATATTATCTCACAAGGGAAGATATTCAACTGGTCCAATATGGTGTCCCGACAGCTGAAGATCAATGTGAATAAGGAAAAAAAATCCACCAAAAGGCAAGTAACAACAATTCTAAATGTCTTCCTACCTACTAGATGGTAAATGTGCTCACAATGCTTTCCCTAGAATGGATTGGAAATGGACACCTAGTGAGCCTCCTATCCACATTTATTGCAAGTTGTTAGCATATTGTAGCTACATGGGAGCCTTTTAAAAGTTGGTTGATCATTTCTTTAGGGTCATATACCATATTATCTTTGAAGAGGAATCCCCTTGTATTTCACATCAAGAAATGAGTGTAGCATCAGAAGTTGCAAATTGGTTTGCCTCACCAGATGGCACTTACCTCAATGTTTGACAACTAGAAACCATCTCATCTCTTGCGGAGGTATGCTACTAACAATGTAGTCATGCAAGAGGTAGTGTATCATCTTTTCATATGTCTAACTGCAGTATTATAGAGGAAGAAGAAGACACGTTGGCCTGCTCTTCCCTTGCAGGTAGGATCTTACAATATCAAGAACTTGAAGGTCATAGAAACTGAAGAAAAGGAATTGGAAGACTTCAGGTTTGGTATGATAGATTATCAATAGTATGATTCCAGAGGAATTTGCAAGAAGAATTGTTCCAAGTTGAATTTTTTCTGACCATATGGGTCCTTTGCCAAATCGGAGGAAGAAAAGATGAAGAACCGCTATAACACATCTCAGTCACAGACACCAGAGGATTGTGTAGGCCCTTCCAATGTAATTCTAGAACAAAGTGTCACCGGGGAAGCAAAGCATCCAAAAGAGCACTCTCTAGTGAGCATTAAGTATAAAAGGAAGGTTTCCCATAACTCGAAAGAGGAGAAAAGCCACAAATTCAAAGGAGATCCAACCATTCCAAAAGCAGCTTTGGCAATAGAAAAGAAAAGGAAGTTGAGAGGAAACATGAGGAAGAATGGAAGAAGCAGGAGAAGAAATAAAGGAAGGAATAGGAGGATACACATGCATAATAATATCTAAGAAGGAAGAAGGAAGAAGAAGTCAAACTGAAGCGGGAAAAAGAAGAAAGGTAGAAACAACTTGAAGAAGAAGAAAGTAAGTAGAAGTAGGATCAAGAGCTTTTTCAGGAGATATAGGAGAAGATAGTAGACCAATACATGGAGATAAAATAAGGAGAGTGGAACCAAGATGTTGAACTCATGCCTAATACAGAACAAATCATCATTCAAGATCTACCTCCCCTTATAGATGGGTAATCCCTGAATGGTGAAGAATAAATATCTCCTCCAGATGACGAGTCGATCATGGATTTTTTTATCCTTATCTTTAATGAGCTTGATAACAAAATTGTACAGGAAATGAAGAAACATTTCCTTGATGATATGGAACATAATTCTTTCATTCACGCAAAGAGGGTCATCATCACTGACACTAGAAGGAATACTCAAACCATTGTTGTAGCTAACCTATCCTTTGCAAGATCCTCAAAAGAAAATACAAATCTCATTATGGAGGAGAATCTAGAAGTTGCAAAGAAACAAATAGAACAACTCCAAGTAGAGAATTAGAAGTTTTATTCTGCACATTCTTACTTACAAGAACTTCAAGTAGCTATTTATGGTGAGGTTTAGGCATTAGGAGACATTATGAGACATCTTTATGAGGAGTTGGTCACTTTTCACGAGGAAGTATTTCCCTTTCATGATATGCAAAAGAAGTCTTAGGAAGATGTGAAAGCTCTGAAAGTCATTCATGCAGCCATAATCATGATCCATGAGTGGCGAACAAAGTATAGTAGCACACCAGTAGAATTGGTTAAGAAGACAAGGAAGGATGCAAAGTTGGAGAAGGTTGAGGTCATAATTCTTATACAAAGAAACAAACAACTCGACACGTTCTTGGCCAACATTTTAACTGTTTTTGCACGTGTATAATAGTTTGGATTCCTTGGTTCAAACACTAAAGATCCCCTCGGTAGTTCCATTTGCATAAAAAAAAGGGCATAAACGTCATCAGGTAGGAGGCTAAGGAATACTTGAACCAGTTGAAGCAGCTCACTACCAAAGAAGACCTGGCGGTTAACAGACACAACATGTGGAAGTATATAGGTGGTCCTACTAAGATCAACACTATGTTTTTCTTATTGCAAAAAGAAGTACCTACTGGCTCCAAAAACATCTACCCAGATGTTATGGAGACTAGATTCCACTACCAGTCTAACAGTGCTACAAAGTTTGAGGAAACCATTGCACAATACAAATCTGGGCATCACTATCCAACCACAAAATTACAAGTTGAAGTTGTCGAGCTAGATTTTCCTCAAAATCAAGCTTAATGTGTTTTGTCCTATTAGTCTTGTCATATTAGGCTCTACCCATTTTTATCCTACATGGGTTTTGTATTATTGTATTTGAAATAAAATATGCAAGTGGAAGTCCAAGAGTTAGTTGTGGAATATGAAAGGTCATTAGTCAGAGAAAATACAAAATAAGTCAGAGTCGAGGGTAGCTCAAAGTTCATAAAGGGGGAGATGAAGTGTCATCTTATTTTTTATAAATATACTCTCATAACTCAATCAAAGGGCTTGGTTGTTTTGATTTGGAGTCTTCGCTTCTCTAATCTAGCATATGAGGAATACCATTCTTTGGAGAAACAAGTGTTGGCTTCATGTTTCACTGTTGGGGCTAGTGTCTTATCAATGTAATTGTATGCTTGGAAATTTTAATTTATAATAAGAAGCTCAGAGCTTATACGTCTTCATGCGTATTTCGTGGATGTAGTAAGCCTATTATTTATATATTTGCGATGTATGTTTTTTCATTTATGCTAATGAAAATGAACTAATTTGTTTGATTTAGTATATATCTTGTTGAATGTGTATTATTTATGTTATTATGATCGATGTTAGTATTGTGACCTATTTTACAGGCTAACTAACGATTATTTTGTATCACTCATGCATCTATTCTAAGTTAGTACTATCAATTGCTTCTAAGGGGGTCACTTATTTCCCTTCAATGTGGTGGAACCTTTCATGCATTACATTTGATAGTTCATAGATCTCATACACTTGCTATCACCAAAGGCATGCATATATCATTCTATGTGTTCATTGCAACCAAGGCACATATTTGAAATCATCACTTTTGGCAACCAATCATATTCCGGTTGGTTCTCATACTCCAAACAGTGTGGGGTTTAATTGGGAATTCACATTGGGGAGACCCCCTTCCATGGTGGCTTCCAACACCGTCAACAAGTTTTTTGACACTAAAAGGAGGACCAGATGGTAAGTTGAGCCTGTGAAGTCTATTTGATTTTTTTTTATCATAAATGGATTCTTCCCATATCTTAACTCTAACATGTTTTTGAAGACTTGAAAATATGAAAGTGACCTAAGGGATAATTCATGACTTGTCGAATCTGAAATTTGATGGTGAGGTTGGAACAACCATTCTTCAACACACCCTCTGCTTTCTTGAATTTTGCAACTCTCATGGAATTAATTGTGAGCATATTTCTTGTAGGTTTTTTTTCTCAAATTCAAAGCACACATCAAAAAATGGTGTTATACATTTTTTTCCACCTCTATCAATTCCTTCCAACATTTTTTCAAGGAGTTTCATCGATCCTTTTGACATGTACAATTACGGAAGTGTGTATAAGAAAATTATTCGTCTCAGAAAGAAACCCGATGAATCTATTGATGGTTTTCATGATCGATTCATTCACTTTTGATATGATTTTTCTAAGGATGACATAGACTGGAATTTTATGAAAGAGAAATTTGAGTATCATGTTCATAATTTTTTGAATCCATCCTAATCTGAATCCTTTGTATGTCTCCCAACATTTCATGGTTTTGGAGCTCTCAAAACTTCAAAAGAAGAGATTGTTGTTCCATGTGACTTTTCATATTCTTGCAATTCTTCATCAAATTAGGAAGCTCCATGCACCCAAGTTGAGGTTGGAGAACTTGATAATCAATTCATTGATACATCACCATCTTCTCCCTCCCCTCATATTCAAGATTTAAACTCAAGTCTCGATTTTGAATTTAATCTAATCAATGACATTGTTTCTCTTCTTGACACATCCCTTATCATCCATAGGTTATTCCCTCTAATCCTCATGATCCTGAGCTATCTCATCAACCTTCTACAACATTGTTTTCTGATTTTCAAGAGGATCAAGTCCCAAATGGAGTCAATGGAGACCAAGAAACTTGTGATATCCTTCACAATGACTATGTGTGGGATTTCAATTCTGAACAAGGATTTGCGATTAAAGATGATATTTCACCTAATATTTTCATTTCTTCTCCTTTCACCCATTGTCTTGACATATTCACTCATTCTATCACACCTGAAACATCTTTGGATGATTTGGTTTTTAATGGTATTGAATCTGATTGCATTCAGGGATGGTGGAATGTTTATTTTGGATCGAAAGAAGGTGAGAAAGAATCCACTCTTTATAATCTATCTCACCCCTTATTCGATAAATATGAAGAAACAAAAGATGTAACGTCATGTTTTCAATCAACCCCTCTCTATGATTCATCAGATCACGAGGAATCCCTTTTCTTGGAAGAAAAATAAAACTCTGATCATGGATGTATTAATATATTCATTGACTCATCTAGTAATGATTATGTGCCTTTAAATATAGATTATTCTAATCCACTAGTTTTCAATGATCTACCCTCTGAATGTTTACAACCATGCCAATCTTACAGGACACTTCAGTCGATGCTAATGGTTATGTTAGCATCTTGCGATCTTGATGAATGTTCCAAGCATGATTAGATTGGCACTCATCCTTGGGAGAACCCTCATGAGTTGATTAGAAGTGTTGGAAATGAACTTATCCTTCAGCTTTAATATTCTTCACCCGTTTACCATGATCCTATTGTTGAATGGTTGGAGGAATCCTACTTGGAAAGTCCCTTTTCTAAGAATAAGTTCTTAACTTTCTATGTGTTTTCCAATATTGAAAGTTAGAATGTAGGCTTTGGTAAGGGAGTTCATTGTGATGTGTATGTTATGTTAGTAGAGTGTTTAGTAAATCCGTTTTTATCATACTTTATGATTCATGTTTTGTGCCTTCAAATTTTGGAGCATGTTGTAATTTATCTTTCTTGTCTTGCATATTTCTTAATAACCTTTCTCGTTGCTAATCCCCTTGCTAGTCTAGGTCAAGAGATGGTTCTTTGGTTGCATTGGAAATTTCACTTCACGTAAGCCTGACTTATCTTTCATTAGCCTAGGAGTAGGTTTAGTTTAGGATAGTTTATTTTGTCCTTTCCTTTCTTTTCATCTCACACTTTTCTTTTCTTTCTTCATAATAAGCCTTGTATGAAAGTCTTGTTTGGTTATGAATAAGCATGGAAAAGCTTGAAATGACATTTTACAACTATTAACGCTTGGTTATTTGTATGGACCTCGTATCTTTTAGTCTATGATGCTTAGACATAAAATATGTTCTTTCTTGAAGAGAAGCTTTGTTCATCTGTGATGCTCAAATCTATAAATACGATCTTCTTATTTAATCAACTTTTATGTTTTATCGGTTAACTTGTCAACTTGGCCGAGTAGACAAAGGTGAGGATGAAACTTAAAAAATTGGAATGTATTTCAAAGGTGTATATATATCCTTCTCTAAAGGGCCAAACTCTTATGCTCCCAATATGTCAAGATCCCCCTTTTGCCCCAATGAAATAATAAGTGTCGAAGCATATTTCTATAAATGAAATAAATAAAGGGTGAAAGAGGAGAAAGGCTTCCTAGGCAGTGAGGTGAAGCAAACAACCTCATCGGGGTACTATTTAGGCTCGCTGGCAGTGAAGCAATGTTTGTGTTCCGTAGTGACCCTGTCGAGGTATTGTCTAGACCTATTGGTAGTGGAGAAACACTAGAGATGAAAACTAAGACTCTAACAATCCTTTTCACTTGCATATCTCTATACTCCTTATCCCTAATCAAAACAACCAAAGTTTGACATGCTTTTGTTAGTGTGTCGTCGATGAAAAGAATGAAAACAATTATATCTTTAAGTCGAGTTAAGTAAGGAATCTATGGTGATCGATAAAATGAACAATACTTCTTGAAGTAATAGACTTGGTTCATAGAGTTAGACCCATACAGATAAGTTGGAGTCCTATCAATGTGTCTCCAAGTTTTGTAGTTGCTACAACTGTGACAACCCTGTTGAAAATTCCATGTAATAAAAGTTAATAAAGGCAAAATAAGACCATGGCTAAGGGACACTTATTCCAAGCTGAATGTTGGGCAAGACATCCTAGTGTGGGTGTTCATTTCGATTTATTATGGCTAAGGAGACTGGCAAGGCATTAAAAGGAAAAAAGGCATTTTTGGCACATTTATTTATGAAAATAAACGAAATTAGGAGAAAAGTAAGGTGAAAGGTAACACGTTTCATGTGAGGAGTAAAATGAAGGAAAATAATGGAAAATGAAGAAAATAGAGGCCTCATTAATAAAAAGGCTTATGAGGATCAGTTGGTAACTTCTGTCATTCAATTTTGGAGCTCTCTCGTTATTCTCTCTCTATCTCTCTTGGACACTTAGAGTTTTCTTGGAGCACTCTAGCTTTGGAGCAAGGAAGGAAAAGAAAGCCAATGGGAAGGAAGGTATTCTAGGATCAAGGAAGGAAACAAAGGATCGAGCAACTTCAACCAGAATACTTATAGGTAACATATTGCATGTGTAATTTCCTATCCATTTTGACATGCATGTTTTTGCATGTTAGTGTATGATTCTGTTTTTGTCGGTGGCATGGTTTTGTTGGATTATGACAGTGGTTTTCAGCCTAGCCTTCCTTTTTTGAATGCCATGGTGTGTTGGGATGTTTATCTTGGTTTTGAGCTTTGGAATTACCATATGGATTTCAGAATATGGGGCGGAGGTGGTGCTAGGGTCCTATAATATAGACAATCTGTTTGTGCAACTATCTATTTCGGGAATATTATGGTAAATTTTAGCCTATGAATCACAAAGTATGGATGTTTGGGAGATTTTTTGCATATAGAGTTTGGTTCAGATCATGTTGCAGGAGTTTTCATGGTGAAGTGCTCAGAAGCAACTTTCCAACAACATATCTGGTTCTTCAAACCAACTTCCATATCAAAATATAAGGCAAGTTAAAGTTTGCTCCTCAAAACCACAAAACAAAGAAAAATGCTTTATGAAATTATGTATTTGAGTTATCAAAATTAATTCAAAAATAATAAAATATATAAACTACAATCATCACATTTATTTATCATATGCTAGCCAAAGTCAAAAATCCAAAATTCAAAGCCTATGGCCCACTCCGCACTTAAATATTAAATCACCCTACCCTTTCATCCATCGAGATATGTGCGAAGTAAAATCAATGGTTATTGATTAATTCTGGACCCCCCAACCCCTCTGACATTCCAACCCCTCTGACATTTAACCAAGGTCCGAAATTTGCTTTCAAATTTACTGCGTTTTATAGTGGTCAGTGCTTGCTTCACTCCCCACCCCTTCCTAAAAACCATTTACTACCTACCCCCTCCGAAAAGCCATTTTTCCTATACATTTAAATTATGGCAAAAATACATTTAAGTTGTGGCGGGAAAGTATATAAAGGGAAATTTCACATGTTATGAAATATGTTTACGAATGGAGGATGAGTCAAATGTGATTGAGGTGAAAGGAAACTTATAGGTCATAAATTTATGAAATATTTTTATGGATGCGAGGCTGAGTGAAAATGATACTCATCTAAATGAGTTTTACGGATAGGAGAATAAGTAAAATAAGACTTACAAATGTAAAAAGAATTTACAAGTACAAGGGAAATAAAGTTTATAGGTACATGTGAATTTTAATTTATAGTTGTAGGTGAAAGAAAAAGGAAAGCCAGTAGAAACGACACATGGTTTTGGTAATCCATGAGAAGTAAAAACAACACATGGTTTTGGAAATCCATCCAAATATTCTATCAGGGGCAAAAAGCAAAAAAAAATACTTTACTAGCCATGGAAAAATGACATATGTTTTCAAAATCCATGGGAAGAGAAAACAAGCCATGGATTTTGGAAAGAGCACATGGATTTGAAAATAGGATGGTTTTATAAATCATTCAAATAGATACTTTGAAATTTGAATTATGAATTTCATCAAAATTTTTGGAAATATTATTTGAAATATATTATTGTTTCTTTTTCCAAATATTTTTGTGACAAAATAAAGTATTCAAAAGATGATGAAAAGAAAAAGTAACAAAAATAGAACTCAAAGGTAGAGCAATCAAATTAAGAGGGCAATTAGTTGTTTTTTTGAAGATAGTTTCAACCTTTTTTTTAGATTTCAAGGGCATGAAGATCAGTCTAAGACACCTAGCAGCTGAAGATTAGTGGATTGAAGACCATATTGCAGATTTCTAGCATTCAGAAAACCAATTCCAAAGTTTAATGAACAACTCAATATTTCTAGCAAACCAATTCCAGAGTTTAATGAACAGCTCAATATTTCTAGTAGATAATTTGGAGATATTATGTTATTTTTAGTTTATTATTTAGATTTTTCCAGAAGTTGTTTGAGAATATTTTGTAATCAGATCTTTTTTTGGGAATTTGATATTAGTTTAGTAGAAATTCTATAAATATGATGTAATAAGGCTTAGAATGGGTTCGGACTTGTATGAAGAAATAGACTTCTGATGTAATGTTGTTCACTATGCTCAAGTGGACCAATTTTCAGTAATACATAAATCTCTTTTAGGATTCCTATGTCAAACTTATTGGTGAAGTTACCTTCTCTTGTTAATGTGTTCTTTTTTTTTTCAATTCACATGTTTCTCTTATTCATTTTGTTAAAAAAAAAAAAAAATATGAATTTGTTTCAGTACACTCAAATTTGGCTTCTGAACAAAGTTAATGTTTTCAACTGAAATTAAACACTAGAATTCGTATTTTCTCTATGTTTAATGGGTCCTTAAACTTTCCATGTTTTCCATCTCATAAAAATCTTAAGATCTAATAAGTCTAGTAAGGTCTAAACCCTAAACTTCACATCTAGCCTAAAATTCTAAAATCAACAAAGTTAAATATGAAAGAGAGATCCATCTCTAAGTTTAAGAGGGATAACTTCTAGACTTGAAAGTGTTTTTGTGGTTACCTTTGCATTTCTTTCACAATCTTAAGAAATATAGTGTTAAAATTCTATCGACCACACTGGGACAAACGTTTCATTTTCCCCTAAAAAGACTATAAGTTCAGATTTGACTGTTGATAATGGACAACGGTCAGACACAGAAAGGTTGAATCTTTCAACTGGTGACTCCATGTTCAAGAATCTAGAGATGAAAGCTTTCATGGTAACTCCGTTGTCAAAAAATCTAGATTGTAGAACACTCATGGTGACTCCACTATGTGAAGGTCTATAATTTCATCAATTACTGTTGATTGTTTTCAAAATGAGTTCAAGAATAGAACACAAGTATGCTTCTATGGACGGATCTAGTATCCTTGACTTTCCGCATTGCATCCCTTGCATATATTGGAAATCATATTTTCCAGAGTTCAAAGATGATAAAGGTAATAATGCTTCTTTACATCTTATCAAATTCCATATGCATTTACAAAGGCTTCAAGCTTAATGGCGTGAAGATTGTCTTATGAAGATGTTCATGCTTACTTTGGAAGGAAATACCAGGTCTCGGTATGAAAATTTTCCATCTGCTAATATATGTTCTTTAAATCATTTTCATATTTTTTTAGAAATACAAAGAAGATTATCCATCTTTTTCGCTAGTTCAAAACTGTTGTGATCATTTTGAAGTTTTATTCAATGCCTGGTAGGTTACTATGAAGATGATCAATTTATGGATTATGAGACTATAGAGGCTATTCATGAGAGACCTTTCAACCATGAAGAATTTGAAGAATATGGTTTCTATGACACTCAAGAAATTTTTCAACAAGTAGTTATTTCTCCGATAATTGAAAATGAAGCAATTCTACATTTCGATGACTTAATTTCACATGGACTTCTTGATGACATTTCACAACCTCTATATATTTTAGAAGAACGAGAGAACAAGCAGCCCGACTGTAATGAAGAAACAAAGCTTACATATGATAGTTTGCAGCGATCTTCTCATATTTTCATAAATAAAATTATCATTCTAGTTGCCTCGCATTCCCATCTTCTCTTGAGTTTTTAATTCAGGAAAAAAATTTTGAAAACCAGAATTTTGAGTTTGCTAGCATAGAAACTCAAGAAAGCCACGATCCATCCATTTTTTTCAGCAATAATATGCAACAAGTTTGTTCCTTTAAACTTAATGCATAATGTTTTGAAGAGAAAATTGTTTTAGACCTCATGGGTGTAGACCTTTTTGTTATTCAAGATGTGGCTACCTTAATTGAAAATCTACCTCCAGTTTCAGATAATGAAGATTTGCTGAAGAAGAACAGGTTGTCCCAAAACCTATGGATGATGTTGTTGTGTATGAATTGGTTGTTTCAAATGAAGATAGTAAGATTGATGAACAAATTACTTCCTTTCCCTTAGAAAGTAGTCCTTTTGCATATCATCAAAATATAAATTTCCATGTTTTTCAAGATCCTTTGGCCAATCTATTGTGGTCATCAAGGAAAATGGTTGTTCTTATGTTTGTAAATTATGGTCAACAGTTTCAATGGCAGTTTGGGTTGCCAATATCATATCTTTTCTACCTTCCCATTAGAAGTATGAGCAAAATTGAGTTAAGTGTCCATTTCCTTGACTGGTTGCAGTGGAAATTTGTTATTACTTGATATTGCAGTCATTTCAACAAATTACAGTGAGTAGATGTGATGAATAAGATCCACCCTTTGAGCATTATTTTTAGTTTCAATTTGTAGTAGAGCTTTCAGTGTTCAATATACATTTCAGATTCTAGTTTAAAGAATGGATTTGATTCAATTTGAGGATTAGAACAGATTATCAATTGCTTTTCAACTATAGTGGTTTCATGGCAGAGGATGTTGGAGGCTTGGTTTCAGCCAAATGGACCAGGCTAATAGTCTACGAGGTTCTTTGGAACCTCACTAGGAGGATGCCATCCCCATTGAAGCCATTGTTAGGGTCCTATAATATAGGTTATCTGTTTGTACAATTATCTATTTTTGGAATCGGTTAGTAAAGTTTAGCTTATGAATCACTTTGTGTCATATCATAAAGGTTGCTTGTCCAAGGAGCCATTTAGTTTTTGAAGTTTGGTGGCCAAGAAAAGGTATGGATGTTTGGAAGATGTTTTGCATATAAAGTTTAGTTCAGATCATGTTGTAGGTGTTTTCATGGTAAAATGCTTAAAATAAGCTTTCCAAAAGTATATCTGGAGCTTCAAATAGACTTCTGGATCAAAAGATAGGGCAAGTTGAAGTCTACTCCTCAAAACCAAAAAACAAAGTAAAATGCCTGTGTGAAATTATTTATTTGAGTTATCAAAATTAATTCAAAAATAATGAAATCTATAAACTATATGCATCAAATTTGTTTATCATACACCAGCCAAAGCAAAACATCCAAAAGTCAAAGCCTATGGCCCACCCCAATCAATGGTTATTGATTAATTTCGGAGTCCCATAGCCCCTTCCACATTCAACCAAGGGGAATCTGGAAGGTTGTTTTCAAATTTACTGCCTTTTGTAGTTGTCAACTTCTTCTTCACTCTATATCCTATGTCCTAAAAAGCATTTACTACTTACCCCCTCCAGAAAAACTATTTTTCCTATACATTTAAATTATGGAAAAAAATACATTTAAATTATGGAGGGAAATTATATAAAGGTAAATTTCATATGTTATGAAATGTGTTTAGGAATGGAGGATGAGTGAAATGTGACTGAGGTGAAAGGAAATTTACAGGTCATAAATTTATGAAATAATCTTTCAAGTAAATGAAAATGAAGTTACAGGTGAAATAAAATTCTGACCTGAAAGTATATAAAGAAATGTTTCATACATTTATGAATTTTTGGGTGAAGGAAAAAGGAAAGCTAGTAGAAACAACACACACATGGTTTTGGTAATCCATGATAACTAAAAACAACACATGGTTTTGGAAATCCATCCAAATATTCTATAGGGGTAAAAGGTAAAATAAAAAAACGTTACTAGCCATGGAAAAACAACACATGGATTTGAAAATAGGATGGTTTTATAAATCATTCAAATAAATATTTTGAAATTTGAATTATGAATTTCATCAAAAATTTTGGAAATATTATTTAAAATTTATTTATTTATTTTTTGAAATATTTTGTGACAAAATAAAGTATTCAAAAGATGATGAAAATAAAAGAGGATAGAAATAAAACTCAAAGGGAAAGCAATTAGATTTAAGAGGGCAATTAGATGATTTTGTTAAGACAGTTCAACCTTTTTTTTCATATTTCAAGGGCATGAAGATCACTCTAAGACACCTAGCAGTAGAAGATCAGTAGATTGAGGACCATTTTTCATATTTCTAGCATTCAGAAAACCAATTCTAGAGTTTAATGAACAATTCAACATTTCCAGCAGATAATTTGGAGATATTATGTTATTTTTAGTTTATTATTTAGATTTTTCCAAAAGTTGTTAGAGAATATTTTGTAATTAGTTCCTTTTTTAGTAATCTGATATTAGTTTAACATAAAGTCTATAAATATGTTGTAATAAGACTTAGAATGGGTTTGGACTTGTATGAAGAAATATACTTCTGATATAAAGATGTTCACTATGCTCAAGTGGACCAATTTTCAGTAATACAGAAAGCTTTTCAGGATTCATGTGTCAGACTTATTGGTGAAGTTATCTTCTCTTGTTAACATGTTTGTCTTTGTCAATTCATATGTTTCACTTATTCATTTTTTTCAAACCAAAATAAGAATCTGAATTTGTTTCAGTACACTCAATTATGGTTTCAAAACAAATTTAATGCTTCCAACTTAAATTTAACACTAGAATTCTTAATTGCTCTATGTTTAATGGATCATTAAAATTTCCATCTTTTCCATCTCACAAAACTCTCAAGATATAATAAGTTTGCCTACCTTTCCCTGTTAAACTTATCTGTCACTGTTGTAATTGATCAAATTGAAACTTGAGTGACTCCATTTCCCAATGGCTTTCCCCTTTTGTTCCAACCAAACCATCTAAAAAACCAAACCCTGGACTTCACTTCTAGCCTAAAATTATAAAATTAACAAAGTTAAATCTAAAAGAGAGACCCCTCTCTAAGCTTAGGAGGGCTAGCTTCAAGAATTGAAAGTGCTTTTGTGGTTACCTTTTCATTTCTTTCACAGTCTTAAGAAATACAAAGTGTTAACATTCTGGCAACCATATTAGGGACGAATGGCTTCATTTTCCCTAAAAAATACTATTAAGTTCAAATTTGACTATTGATGGTGAACAAAATTCAAACACAGAAAAGATGAATCTTTCACCTAGTGACTCCATGTTCAAGAATCCAGGGATGAAATCTTTCATAGTGACTCCATTGTAAAAAAATCCAGATTGTAGAACATTCATGGTGACTCCACTATGAGTTCAAGAATAGAACAAAGTTATGCTCCTATGGATGGATATAGTATCCCTAGCTTTCTCTTGGCTTAAGGGGGCCTGACCCAGGTTCAGAGTTGTTCACAACAACCAACAAAACCCTAATTGTTGGCCCTTTCGGCAACAGCCTGCATAGCATAGGTTGCAGTCTCACCCGAAGCAGTATTGGGGGATGCTAGAACTTGGTTTATGCATCCAAAGACCATGTGATAAGTGATCTTAAGCCATTGTATCTCAGATCTACCTTCGCACAGATCTAGGTCTTCCTATTGTCCACTACTACAACTCTAAGAAAACAGTTTCTAGACCTTTGCGAAGGTCTACGATAAGACTTTATAGACCTAAAATAAGTAGACTGTCCACTTTTGTGCACTAAATAGTAACCCTAGATCTTCCTTTGCACAAATCTACCTAATTCAACAGAAATCATAATAGAGTTATCCTTTATATTTGTGAAAACAGATTATCACTTAGTTCATAAATAGATATTAAAGATTCAATAGGTTCGCGCAACAATTATACTTCATTCCACATAAAGCAGATCATTAGCCATAATGCGTAACTTAAACAAAAATGATAATAAAACATAGAGGCAAGATAATCATTCCAAAACTAGTCTTTATTATATTCAGTGTTCAACTTTATAGACTCTTCAACCCTGCGCACCCAGCTGCAGGGGCCTACGCACTCAGCTGCGGAATTACCAAGGTCTCTGCGCACTCAGCTGTGGGAGCCTTCCCCTTTCACCTAAGTACAGGAAACAGAGCTTTCCTACCTTAGCACTTTCCCAAGACAATAATCTTCTATCTTAGATTGATACTTAGAATCGTTATGACTCAACTATATATAGCTTTTTCAATACAATACCATGTTCTACGTACCATGGGTGAGTCTCGAAATCGATCTATCACTTACCCAAACAAGGGGCTAAAGCCCTTTTGACTCCTACTTAGTTGTTTGCTCTGCTTCCACATTTTGCGGAGACTTTACATTCTTTTACAAAATCTTTCTCAAAAATTATTTAAACTAACCGAAAATTGACCCTAGGAACCCTATCCCAATAGGCCCCCAACACAAATATGGTGACTCACCCTCGAGTCACTCTACTTGTGCCTCGATATTGTTGCAGAGGTCACTGAACTCGACCTGTAATGTTGCTACATCAGTAGACATCTGTACCATGGCCTATTGTACTTCCTCCGCCAGCTTTTCTATCGTCGGGCCTTCTACTACTAGGCACATTGTTCTCTATGTCTACTGTAGTGTCTTTAACTTTTCCTGAAGTGGCAGAGTAAGCTGACAGGCTTCCTCTATCCATGGTTGTAGTCTAGTCTTAAGAACGACCTCTTTCCTCTATAGCTCTTCAATCTGTGATTACAGTTGCTTTCCTTCCTGCAATCACGCGAGGCGTTGGACTGGCGCCAAAGTTCTCGTAATCGCCCTGACTTTATCAAACCTTTGTTGTGTCTCTCGAATATCTATGTAAAGCTTCTGCAAGTTTGGGTCCTCCTGCAGAGTCATCCATAACTCCATAGCTTGTCTGAATATCAATGTGCACCCTATGACTATTGTATCCAGAGTTCCCATGCTTTCCCTGATAGTTGCTCCACATTGCTCCTGGACCTCTAGTAGAGTGGTTGGTTGTAACTTCATTTTAAGCTCTGAAATCTTCATCTAAAATTCAAATGTGACTTTACCAATCTCATTCTTGGATGTGTGGACCACAAAAGCCAATATCCTGATTTTTGTTGTAGTTGGGGCATCCTCCAGAATGTTTAACTATGGAAGTGAATGACACGCATGTGTGATTGTTGTCTCCAGACTCTGACTTCGTGCTTGCAACTCTTCCTTTTCTTTTAGAGCCTAAGATTTCTTTGTGATCATCTACTCATTGTTTACTTTGAATTCACTGATCACTATAAGCGCACACTTCTCTCTGATCCTATGTTTGTCTGACAACCCCCTGATGTAGCACATAGAGAGTCTGAAGCAGCAACACAGCCAAGTTCACCCCAATGTCTTTGACTGTGCTCAATATCACGCAGTATTCCTCTGATTTTGAGCAGACTGGTCCTTCTGGTAAGGGTATGAATCTGAGGTCCAGAGTCTATTCCATCTCTACTACTTTCTTGCTCACTTGTGCCAGGCTTGCTTGCACCCTGCTTGCTTGCCCAATGCTTTCTTAAATTCGGCCTGTTTGGATCTGCAGCTCATGTAGATCCTTCTGGTCACTCCCTAGTGTCTGCATGTATTGTTTTTCAAATTGCTACTACAACTCTATTGTGGTGTCTCTTACCTTGTCACCAATCTCATCTAGATCCCCTTTTGTGAGGATCATCGGGTCAATGCACGCTTGTTTATCAGATTTGTGCTTCTTCCTTGGCCTGAAAGTTGTCTCCTTACCGCGCTTCCTCAATGTGAGGGGAGTTCTCTTCTCCTCTCCACCATCTCCGCCCTATCCCAATAGTTCTTGCTCCTCAGAATGTTGGGAAGCCGAAGCTTTGACTTCCTCTGTGCCAGTGCACTCTGCCTCAGCATGCTCTTTCACAACGCACTTGTTTTCCACAGCTGCCTTAGCATCAACTTCTTTCTTTTTATTCTCATTGAAATCTCGTGCTGCTTTCTGTGCTGCTTCTTTTCGCTTCTGCGCAATTGTCATCTACGCAACAAAGATTTTTTGCACCCTTATTAGTGTTTGCACCAATATCTGTGGGTTTGCACCACTCCACTAGCCAACTACACACAATCTCATACACATATGTCTCTGAGACTAAGTATGGAAGCTTGTGCCATATATATTTAGGGTCCCTCCTCACCCTGATTAAGACATTATGGAAATTGGCCTTAAACTCCGTGAAGGCCCTCAACTGCTCGAACAAGGTTGGTGACAACCTTGGCCACTGTCTGATTACTGTGCAAAGATCCATTTCCATTAATATTCATAAATATTCAATTCTTGGATCCTCTCTAGATCCTTTGTTGACCACAGTGAAGCAAATTTCATTGCCTCTGGTAAATCTTTTGCCTGTGTAGGAAACTAATTGTCCTCTAACAATTCATGCTACTATGACAGTGAGAAACAAAATCCATGCATAATGGAAGGGCCTACTGTCCTCCTATGATTCACGATAGTTCATGAGGAACTCCTTACACAAATACTACACCCAGTTATATTGTAATCCCTTCGCGCACAGGGAAGCCAATGACACGACTGGCCCTGGAACTTCGTCTGTGCAACATTTCCTCATAATCTTTCCTGCTAAGATTTGGGCAACAAACTACACCACCTAACCCTAAATGGAGAGGATATAATATTCACATGACTTCTTGGCTAAGCTAGATTCAACCTTCATCTTATTTTCCAACTTTTTTTCTCCATTTTTCTCTCCAAACTCCTTGGCAGGATCTGCCCCTTTATAGGGTAGCTTCATAATCTAATGGATGAACATATCTGTGATAGGGATGGGTTCTTTGAGCCATAAGCACCCATCATGCACCAATGCGAGTAGCTAGCACACACACACAGTGTTGATAATAGACCTGTGAAAATGTGGTACACAAAGCATGTGCAACAACCCATCCTGCTTAACACCTCTAACCCATTTCATGGGTTCCAACTATGTAACCCTAGTTTCTTCCTAATAAATATTCTTCATGTATTTGTGAGTATCCAAATGAGGGAACCTCTCATGGTCCGCAAGATCCCAATCCTCCATATTTAGCACCGGAATGCGTGCTAAGACCGCGCCATCAAATTCAACCTGTTCTGGTAACAAGGGCGTTGGGACCATAAAATTTCCAAAATCAGGGTCTTTCATTACTTTTGTCTTACCTTTCTATGGAGAGATATAATCTGGGATCAGTATGATAGGCTCATCCTTCTCAGCATCTAATTCTTCCACTCCTTTGAATTATCCTTCCTCAAGGTCCACAATTGTTTTGTCCACTTATCCTTCTTCTGCTTCTGCTAAACCTCTGAATTCCTCCTTGGTGAATGTCTCACCAACACAGGTTTCTTTTGTTTCTCTTTTGCAGCTGATGACTTCGACCTAGGCAACCTCAGCGCCGTAGGCACAAAGGGCGTAGCTTCCATGCTTGTTATTTCAGGGGTTTCTGCGTCGGAGAGGACAACTTCATAACTAACAGCCTCTGTGGGATTTGTGGTAGTCATTCGGTCAAAAATAATTTCATGCCTTGTTGCAGATACATTTGCAAATGATGGCCATGAAAAGAGTTCTTCCCAGTCTTCAAACTTCATAAACTTAAAATATAAAGGCTCACAAACAATTCTTAGAGCGAAAATTGTTCTTTGACGGACCAACATGCCCAATTTATAGGAGGTTTTGAATTCAAATCAGATTGTTCCCTCCAATTTCAGATCATAAATACATTTTTGAAGGCATATCTCCAAATAGTTTCACTATAAATGGTGCCTACCCACTCCTCTAAATGGAATTTTTTCCATAAGATCATGAATAGTGACTCCAACAATTATTTTTGGACCCATATATGTGATACCATCCTCCATGGCATAGCTCATCCAACGCAGCTTCACCTGTCGCACTCCTGTTTTCCATCGCACAACCTACCTACTATGTTTTTCTCTTCTTCGAGTAGTGTAGTTTATAGTCCCATAATCCCTTGCAGCTACTTGGATTACTAATACTATCCTGCTACCATGTAGTTATTGCACAAGGGTAGGATCCCCTATATACAGCTTCAACCTACTTCCATTTACTTTCCCTGGGAATGGTTGCCCATTCATCTTTGCGAGCTGAACTGTGCCACCATCCATGATATCCTTAACAACATATGGCCCCAACTAGTGCATTCAAAATTTCCCTAGAAATTTTGTGAACTTGTTGTCATATAGCAGTACTAAATCATCTATCTTAAAAGTGTGCAACTTAATATGCCTATCATGCCATACTTTCTCGCGTTACTTTTGCACTTTCTAGTGAAAGCTTGCAAGAAAGCAGTCCCCTTCTAACTCCATTAGTTGTGCGAGCCATTCCTTCAAGGTCTCACGATCTGCCATCTTTGTCAAAGTTGCAATATGTAAACTTGGCACAATATAATCCATAGGCATCACTGCTTCAATCCCATAAATCAACCTAAACAGCATTTGGTCTGTCAACTTCTTGCAGGTCATCCTATATGCCCAAAGCACCACTGGTACACACATATCCCAATCACTCCTTTTCACGTTGGAGACCTTCATCAATGCATTCTCCAAAATTTTGTTAAATGCTTCCATTGTTCCATTTTCCTGTGCATCATAGGGTGTGCTCTTTTGATGATACTCTTTGAATTACTCAAGCATCGTGATGATCTTTTCATTCAAGAAATGTGTATCCCTACAACTCATGAACACCTTAGGGAACCCAAACTGTGTTAAGACATATTCAAACAAAAATTTCGCAGCGGTAGCAGCTATACAATCCTTCACTAGTTATGCTTCTGCCCATCTAGTTAAATACTTAGTTGCAGCAATGATATACGACGTCATCATCTTATTACCTAGTGGTTGTATTGGACCTATGAAATCAATGGCCCACTTATCAAATAATTGCAACGAGACCTGAGGATTTAAAGGCAATTCATCTCTTCGTGAAGGCTTTCCCATCCTTTGGCAAGCATTGCACGCCTTGCAGTATGCCTTAGAGTCCTTATGTAATGTCGGCCACCATAACCCAGTGTGAAAAATCTTTTGCGCAGTCACTTTTCCTGTGTAGTGACCTCTTGCCACTCCTCCATGTGCTTCAATGAAGATGCTAGTGTGTTCAAACTCAGGAACATATCTTCGTAGTATCTCATCCATTCCCATCTTATACAAGTGACCGACAATCATTGAAAAATTCGCAGAGTGAACTACTAATTCCTTCTTTTGCTGGGTATAATATCCTTGTGGAGTTGTACCAATGGTTAAAAACTAAATGATATCAATGAAATGGTCATCTGCAATGTGCATCACAAAGAGCTACGCATCCGGTAGTCCTTCCTCCAAACTGTTTGGTTCTTCACCCATTTCAATCCTTGACAGATGGTTTGGTACTGCATTGAGCCTTCAAAGCTTCACAATTACTTCAAATTCATATTCTTGAAACAACAGTAACCAAAGACATATTCCTCCCCCAACACAGGGTTATTGACCAGGTACTTCAACAAGGAGTGATTTGTATACATTTTAAAGTGTCCACCCAAGAGATAATGCCTAAATTTTTGCAGCATGTAGACCATCGCCAACCCTTCGTGCTCTGTAGTGGAGTAATTCTTCTCGGCCTTGGATAACTTTCTTCTTGCGAAGGCTATTGGATGATCAATTTTGCCTTCTCCTGCTTATGTTAATACCACACCTAGCACAATACAAAAAGCATCTATATGCACATGGAACTCTTTCTTTCAATTTGGAAACACCAAAATAGGTGCAGTTACCATCTTTTCCTTCAAGACATCTAGACTGTGCTGACATTCTTCATCCCAGCAAAACATTGCATCTTTCTTCAATAATTTTTCCATCAGCTCGGTTATCTAAGCATATGCCTTGATAAACTTCCTATAATATCCAGTGTGCCCCAATGTCATGCGAAATTGTTTTACATTCCTAGGAGCTTCCAAATTCGCAATCACAATGATCTTTGCAGGGTCCACCATCAAACCCTACTTACATACGACATGGCCAAGAAAAATTCCAAAGGGCACATAGAATATGCAGTTCTTCAAATTTAGCGCGATATTATACCTTCGACATGTATCCAGCATAAGGCGCAGACTTGCAACATGGCACTTCACCAACCCAAATATAGTCTAATCGTCGAAACAAAGCTCCAAGAACTTATGGATAAATTCTTTGAACGCCACAATCAGTACTCGGGAGAAGATTTTAGGCATGTTCTTCAATCCAAATGACACTACTATATATAGAAAGTAACCCTACTCCACCAGGAAGGTTGTCTTGCTTCGGTCTTCCGGTGCAATCTTTATTGGATGATATCCCAAAAAACCATCAGTGAATGAATAAGTCTCCTGTTAGTGTTACTATTTACATCCTACCATCAGTAATAAAAAATCCTCTTTTCATATCATTTTAAGGGTCCCATTTAGAAATTGTATATCATTCCACTAGGTCATGCAAAAAAATTAGTCACTAATGGTAGTCCTAGTCCAAAAACATCACTCTTCCGTAAATGTGATTACTTGCTGGCATAGTTTCATATCTTGTTGATTGTACATCACCCATAAAGTTATTTTTCTTATGCCATTTGTATCAGCCATGAGGTCATCATGTCATGTTGAAATTCAGTCCTTCAAGGTCTCATTAGGTCTTTTAGGGTTTTTCAAGGTTTCATTAGGTCATTAGGGTTGGCAAGGTTCCATTCCTTTGCATAAGACCATCAAGTAAAGGGTGATCAAATAACATCCCTTCACCATGTGAAGATGATTTGTAAAGGGAAATGCTTATTTCATTATGTAATTTTATGTCTTTCAAATGTAATAATTTCACCATTCCAAGTTGTTACCTCAGTGTTCCAAAGATGCCAGACCATCAAAAAATCAATTTGTTAAAGGAAATAATCAAGTGAAAGGGTAAAGTTTCAAGGGGTTAATTGCATGCCAAAGGGAGTTTTGTTTTCCCAAGGGTGTCCAAATCATCATTTTCCACAAGCACTAAACCCTAATTTCCTCACCCATTGAGCTAGGGTTGGATATGGAATCAGAGACATCTGAATATATGAGGTATAAGGGAGGTCATTTCAGCAAGTATGAGGCCATTCCAACTCATGCACATCATGTCTCCATCATTTTTCAATAATTCATTTCAAGGGACAAATAATTTGCCACACATAGGGCCGGTTTTTCTTCAAACTATGTTTTAGACCAAACAGGGACACATTTGGAAAAAGTGAGAGGGATTTTTGTCCATAATAGGCCAAGTTGTTGGGTTGTGCTATATTCTTTCCATGACTAGCCCACGTAGTTAACCAAGGGGAGGTCACATGGGGTTTGAGGTGTACCTGTAACCCCACTTTATGGGGTCCAGGGCAGCACGCCGGAAAATTTTGGTTTTGGACCCTATGTTAGGACGGTCGAACCCACCTATGGTTTTGTGCATGATTTTCGCGCATGTTCTTGGACACGATGGTTTTCAGTCCATGGTATTGGACGCAATGGTTTTCAATCCATGGTATTGGATGCTTCAGCATGTATAAATATGTATTATAACATTGAAAGGAACATAATGAAAAATCAAGCTGGTAGTCTGTTTTGGGTCCAGGGGAAATTCTTTGTGTATATTGTATTTTATGTGTTATGCTCTTGCATTATTTATTTTCTGTGTTTTAGAATTCGTATGCAAGTAATTTCTGTATAGGGTTAAAACCTACATTTGGTATCAGAGCTGTTTTGGCTTCAAGGGGATGCCTTTGTTACTGAGGGGTTTCACTCGAGCCTATGGTAGGCCCTGTTCAGTGGGAGATCTCCAAGATTGATTCTGTTGGTGAAAGAAGATGGAGAGCATTGGAAAGATAGAGATCAATAAATTTAATGGTCATAGTTTTGAGTTGTGGAAACTCAAGATGGAGGATTTGTTGGTGGATAAACATTAGTGGATCACGACAGATCTGGGTACTAAACTAACGGGAGCGTCCGATGAAGAGTGGAAGAATTTGGATCGGAAGTTAAAGAGCACAATATGATTGTGTGTCTCAGATTCAATATTGTTGAATGTATCAGGGGAAGCTATGGAAAAGGCTTTGTGGGACAAGTTAGGGACTTTGTACAAATCTAAGTCTTTGGTGAATAAACTGTTCCTGCGGAAAAAGCTGTATAACCTTAGGATGAAAGATGGAGACTCAATGATAGAGAATCTGAATGCATTTAATATTGTGGAAAGTCAGTTAGCATTTGTTGATATTAAAATTTCAGATGAAGATAAGTTCATTAGTTTTTTGTGTTCTCTACCAGATTCGTGGGATATTCTAGTTATTGCAATAGGTAGCAATGCAACTGCCTTCCAATTTGATGAAATAATCTCATCCTTGCTGATGGAGGAGATGAGACAGAAAAATATGGAGAGCCAGAATGGTGATTCCTTGTCTGTACGAGGATGGTCCCAGAATGGAAACAAAAATAAGTCATCAAGTGGGAGATCTAAATCTAGAGGGAGATCTAAAGCTCCAGGAAAACCTGTAAAGGTGTGCTGGAAATGTGGAAAGGAATGGCACTACAAAAGGGATTGTAAATCTAAAGCTCCTAATGAAGGAAAGGGATCTGATAATGCTCCTTTTGCAGAGGTGAAAACCACCTTAGATGAAGGTGGGGATGTGTACTTGGCTTCTTCAAGTACACATGTATATCATGAGGCATGGTTGATTGACTCAGGTGCATCCTTTCACTTCACTCCCCATA
>APFE030313809.1:40836-64611 GCA_000404065.3 Pinus taeda | reverse complement strand
AATCAGACAGAGAAGAAGATAAAGGTGTTGAGGACAGATAATGGTGGAGAATTTTGCAGCAAGGAATTTAAAGAATTTTGTAAGAAGTGTGGTATAGCACGGCAGAAGACTACTCCGTATACACCTCAGCAAAATGGAGTCGCAGAAAGAATGAACAAGACGTTGATGGAAAGGGCAAGAAGCATGCTCAGTGGTGCCGGTTTAGGACAGGAATTTTGGGCAGAGGCGGTGGATACTGCATGTTACTTGGTCAACAGGTCACCTTCATCAGCGTTGGAGGATAAGACTCCACAAGAAGTATGGACTGGTAAGAAACCTCTCTTTCACATCTGAGGTATTTTGATGTGATGCATATGTACATGTTCCAAAGGAGAAACGAACCAAGTTGGATAGTAAATCTGAAAAGTGCATCTTTATTGGGTATAAGGATGGTTTAAAGGGTTATAAGCTTTGGAACCCAGTAACAGGAAAGGTTGTGTACAGTCGAGATGTGGTGTTCAGAGAGGGGAAAGATGTTATTAAACATAGTTCAACCAAAGGAACCTGAGAAGGTAGAGTTTGAGCTAAAGGAGGAAGAATTAGACTCTATAGCAGAGGAGGAATTAGAAGATGAAGAGCCACAAAATCCAGTTGTGAGAAGATCAGTTCAAGAAAGAAGGCAGCCAGAAAGGTATAGTCCATCTGATTTCTGTTCAAACTTTGCTTTGTCTGTTACTGATGATGATCCCATAACTGTGAAGGAAGCAGTGGATTCAGAGGATGGAAAACTCGGGAAAGAGGCCATGGTTGATGAAATGGCATCTTTGCACAAAAATGAGGCTTGGGATCTGGTGGAGTTGCCGGCTGGAAGGAAACCCATTGGCAGCAAATGGGTGTTCAAGAAGAAGACAAATGCAGAAGGGAAGGTGGAGAAATACAAAGCTCGGTTGTAGCAAAAGGTTATTCCCAGGTGCCGGGAATTGATTTTGGTGATATTTTTTCTCCTGTTGCCAAGGTAACTTCTATTAGATTACTTTTATCTGTTGCTGCTGCTTTTGATTTGAAGGTAGACAAAATGAGATGTGAAAGACAACATTCTTCCAACGAGGCTCCTGGAAGAGGAAATCTACATGAAACAACCTGAAGGCTTTGCGGTGAAGGGTAAGAAAGAACTGGTATGCAAGTTAAAGAAGTCTCTGTATGGGTTAAAACAATCACCAAGGATGTGGTATTAGAAAATTTGATAGATTTATACGTGGAGTTAGCTTCACCAGAAGCAAAGTAGATCATTGTGTGTATTTTAAATTAATTGGTGACCGTGTTATTTATCTGGTCTTGTATGTGGATGTTATGTTGCTGGTTGGAAATGATAAAGAAATTATCCAGGATTTGAAGACCCATTTGTCCTCCAAATTCGACATGAAAGATCTTGATGCTGTAAACTATATTTTGGGCATAGAAATTAAAAGAGATTGGACAAAGAGGAAGCTCTGGTTAAACCAGAGGAAGTATGTCGAGACAATATTGCATAGATTTAATATGCAGGAGAGTAAACCGATGAAGGTTCCTATTCCTGTAGGTGTGAGGTTATCTGCTGAATAGTGTCCCAAGACACAAGAAGAGGAAGATGGCATGTCCTGTGTTCCATATGCAAGTGCAGTCGGTAGCCTGATGTATGCAAGGGTCTGTACTAGACTAGACATTGCACATGCAGTGGAAGTATTGAGTAGGTTTATGCCAAAACCAGGGAAGGAGCATTGGATAGCAGTGAAGCGGGTTTTCAAGTATTTGTGTGGCACTAGTGATTATGGTTTGTCCTACCAAGGAAGACCAGAATTGGAAAGAGTGTTGGATATTCGTGGCTTTCTTGATGCAGACTGGGCTGGAGATTTGGATCAAAGAAGATCCACAAGTGGGTATGTGTTTAACCTATTTGGAGGTGCAGTTAGTTGGATGAGTAAGAAACAATCTGTAGTGGCACTATCAACTACAGAGGCAGAATACATGGTAGCCACTCATGCAAGCAAGGAAGCAGTTTGGTTGCAGAGATTGTGTTCAAGTATGGGGTTAGTACAGGAAGCTATAAGCATAGACCGTGATAGCCAAAGTGCAATTTTCTTGGCAAAGAACCCTGCATATCATTCAAAGACAAAGCACATTGATGTTCAGTATCACTTCGTGAGGGATATGATAGAAGACAAAAAGGTGTTGCTAGTAAAGGTGGTAACTTTGAAGAATACTACATATGCATTGACAAAATATGTGAGATCTGAGAATTTCTCTTGGTGTAGAGAAGAAATGGCCATTTCAAGGCTGGATAAATGACTAATCTCTTATGTGGCCCCCTGTGGAAAGAAAACAACAAGTGAGAGACTGTTGGGTTGTGTTATATTCTTTCCACGACTAGCCCACGTTTTTAACCAGGGGTTAGAGGGGGGGAGGTCACATGGGGTTTGAGGTGTACCCGTAACCCCACCTCATGGGGTCCGGGGCAGTGCCCCAGAAAATTTTGGTGTTGGACCCTATGTTAGGATGGACGGACCCACCTATGGTTTTGTGCATGATTTTCGCACATGTTTTTGGATGCGATGGTTTTTGGTCCATGGTATTGGACACGATGGTTTTCAATCCATGGTAGTGGATGCTTCAGCATGTATAAATATGTATTATAACATTGAAAGGGACATAATGAAAATTCAAGCTGGCAGTTCCGATTTTGGGATCTAGGGGAAAATCTCTGTGTATATGTGTTTTATGTGTTATGCTCTTGCATTGTTTATTTTCTGTGTTTTAGAATTCGTATGCAGGTAATTTCCATACAGGGTTAAAACCTACACAAGTATGAAAAACCTCCTTCACTTTTTACATAGGTGTCATGGTTTTAGAGAAATGTTAAAAATACAGTTGCTACAAGAGAGTTTTTGCACTTTTGTAGTGACTTTGGAAAAATCACTTTTTCTTCTCTTTGGAGTCTCCAAATAACTTTCTTGATGAGTTAAATGATACCTAGACAAAAATATATTTCCAATGAGCTATCATGCACTTGATTTAGAGTTGAGGAAGACCTCTAAAGGGCTATAATTGATCATTTTTAGTGGTTGATAGGTCCATTGTGTAGCCAAGAGAGAGACCTTTCCAACGAGCTATCATGGGCACAATTTGGACATTGGGAAAGCCTCCACAAGTGGCCTATAAAAAGGCATTGTGCATAGAGCAGGAGGCATTGCGCATAGAGTAGGAGTGTTGCGCATAGAGGAGAGAGTGTTGCGCATAAGGATAGAGAGTTGAGCATAGGGCATGTTTTCTAGTGCAATTTTACACGGTGCTTCACATAGAGCTGGAGCACTACACACTTGTACAAGGCACTGTGCATAGGGCTAGCAAGCACCAAAACCACCCTATCAATCATCCAAATTTCTCTTTTGCCACCTAGAACTTCTAAACACGGTTTCAAAGCTTCAAAATTCAACAAACATGGAAAAAGAGGATAGATATTATGAGGAGGAGGAAAACAATGGCAGTGAAATCTTGGGAGATGAACCTCGACATCAGAGAAAACTGCATAAAGGAGGCAGAATAATTAGAGAGGAACCATCAAACATTAGAGAGTTACAGTCTTCTCATATGACTATCTCTTGTTTCAGGCATCTAGGGTGAGTTTTGTGAGCAGGTACAAAGAGTTCAACATCATCCCTAGCTGACCAAGCTTTTTGTAGCCAATCTCTGTCATAAAAAAGTCACTCTTGTTGGGGTGACATTTACAGTTTCATCTTCCATCATTGCTAATGCCACAAGGATTCCAAATGTGGGGGGAAAAATGGTATAAGGCACAAGATTTGGATGAGCATTATTATGATCCATACATCAAATCCAGATACAAAAAAGAAAAGAAGAGGACCTTTCCTTTCAAGTTCCTTGAAGACAAGTATGCCCCTATTATGAGGATAATTATGAAGTACTCTACATGTGAGGGCAGATTTTCTAGATTATACACCTATCACATTAGGCTTCTTATTCACTTCACAAGGGTGAAAATGTTGAGCATCTCATATTTCTTATTCAATAATTACATTGAGAAGATGGCCTTTATTGTACAAAAAAATCCATAACCCCAGCAGATGAGTAGTATCTATCACTATTTGTTGATTAAGGTGATTGTGCTACATCATCTCAACCTCCTTAACATCTCCTGGGATACATTCATTGCCAATGACATCTTCAATGGTCCTCAGATTCCTCCAGCGGTGCCCCAAGAAGTAAAAATGCCTTCCAGCAGTGCCAAAGTAAAGAAAGATGAGAAGGCTAAAGAGACTAAATTTGTTGAGGAGCTAGAAGCCTACAAGACATATCAGGGAGGGGCTAAAAAGTTGTTTGCAGTAGATAGGCAAGTGTTTACTCCACTTGATGTGGAAGGGACCTTGCCTTCTTCATCAACTCATAGGAAAATGCTTGCTCCACAAAATGTGGAAGGGGCTTTTGTTGGCCAGATAAATCAATCTTGCGAACAAGGCCGATCTCCCTAGCATCAACAAATATCTAGCAACAAGCAGGACAAGCAAATCTACCTTTCTCTAAACATATTGCAATTCATTAATAAAAACTAAAGAGGTATTTAGACCCTACCTTAAGTCCAAAGCTAGTTTGTGGCAACCATGCTCCAACAGTTCCGAAAGAGCTTCCTTTTAAGGACATGCAATCACAAACAAGAACACATCAAATAACACCTGCGTAGCTAATATAATAAATCATGTTCATCATGGTGATCAAGGAATCCATGAAATAAACCATAAAACGCAGCTTATTGAGAAAAATAAACTTGATTGTATTAACTTTGAAATAGAAGAATTTTACAACCTTTGGTGCCTTGATGTTGTACAAGCTCTTCCCAAGGTCCAAACAGGAATCTCCTCTACTTTGAAAAGCCTCACTTTCTTCCAAATGAGATCAAAAAGGTATGTAATCTCTCCTCTCAAAAGCTCAATTAGGAAGACTAAGTTCTAGTAGCATTTCACCTCAAAAATATTCAGCTTTCAACCTCCCAAGTAACCAACCCAACACTTCATTTTATAGTACAAAGGAAGGAGGTTACAGGTCCACCATTGAAGGGATAGAGTCTTCCTTCAAAGGGATAAGCTCCTCACATCAAGGGGTTAGCTTCTTAAGGTATGGGACACATGAACCTTTAAGGAGCGAACTTGCCACCTCAAGATTCCCTCTAGAAGCTTCCAGAAATGACTCAAAGTGAGTTTTTAAGATGTACTTGCGCCTTTTAAACTTTTACAGAGGTCCGCACCCATAACACAGAGACAGAGCGGTCAGGTATGCAGGGGACATGACCAATAGGTGTGGGACCACAGGTAATGCTAAGAGAAAGTGTGGAACTAGAGTTTTAGAGATTTAAGGTCTTTCTCTTATTTTCAAGGCTTGAAATGAAGAATTGAGGTTTAAGACTTACAAAGGAGGAAGGTATGAGTGGTGATAGACTCACACTAATTGTAGAATGTCAAGGTGACAATTTTTGTGCAACATATTGCCCCCTAAATTGCGAAGTCTGTAATAGATGAGGATAGTTTTGTCATCTAAGAAGAGTGAATTACTTTAACATTTCAAGGATATTCCTGTGGACACTCCGGTCGGAACCTGTAAAAACATTCAATGCAAAACATATATATATATATATATATGAACATATCATCGCTGAGGTAGGCATTCCCATACTCAAATCAAAACTGACTAGAAAACTATCTAAACTGCTCTGATACAGGAATGATTTTCTAATACATCACAAGTATAGACATATGTAGACACAGTATGGACGCGACCATCTTTTTATGAATAGTATACTGTATAATGAATAACAAAATTCCTCACAGCCTAGATGGTGGAAACTAGATCCAGGGTCTTGATTTCTGCTTCCCAAACTAACACAATTCTATCCATGTGAATGAATGTGTTGAAGTCGAACATGGTAAAAACCACTTGATTACCAGTCAATGATGTGAATTGTTAACAACTGTGAGAGAAACCACCAGTAATTTCAATGGCCCTCAAAATACTCAATACAATCCATGAAATGTGAATAAATGAGTCAATGTCGAACACGTCACAGAATCCTTTGATCGAAGGTCAATAATGCAACCTGTCGTCAAAGGTGAGAAACCTGCCATTAGGGCATGCAGATTCCAAGGTACTAACGATTTCTAGATCATCTTTCTAAATAATGAGTTGGAGTCGATAGAAAGGGATCTGTCATAGGCAAGCCCATAACACAAAATCATAGATCAAGTTTTGAAGAAATATATTCGGCAAGGACTAACTCAGGGATGGTCAAGATGCATGACAGATATTTTGCAAATGAATGGTTTATTTGAATTGACCTATTGAACACATAATGACACTACAAATGGTTTGGTGACAATTGACCCAAATCTAATACCCAGAAACCGGCTGAAGACTTTCAATATGGTTTGATTAACTATTAGGCAAAGGATTTCCCAACCCAGGTGAACAAAAAGTGTCGTGTTCAAGAGTGATTAACTGCTTCTTTAAACACAAAGTGTAACAAACAAGTTCATTTTTCTCTCTTTCCGCCACCATTTCTGGCAAGTACCTCTTTATTTTTGACAAGCTTGAGTAGGATAACATTTGCTCGATTATAAGCTCATCCTTTGGATGAGTCCAAATTAGTTTAAAATTCAAACCCTAATAAGGAGTGGTCCATTCCTGTTTAAAATTGAACAGGTCCTTTACTAAATTTTAACGAGTCCAGTATAGGAAAAACTCGGTGTTTTTCAATTTTAGGGAGTCAAAAGAAAAACTTAAGAAAAATCCATGGGTGTCCTCCCGACCTGAAAAAGTATAAAATGATACTTGAGAGAACCGCTTGGCCATTACGATCAAGTAGTACTTTTCATAATTAGTGCCTTCGATCTGAAAAAATAAAAAAGCGATCGAAAACACGTCGTTTTATAACCAATATCGAACTTGAAACGACAAAAGTTCGACAATCTTTTCATGTTTATACGATCATAAAAGAGTTGTAAGTGGACCGTCCTTTTAATTCCGTTTTAACGAGTTTAAAAAGAAAAACTCGGCAATCTTTTCATATTTTACGAGTCAGAAAAGAGCTTAAAGAGGACTCCTATGTTTCGCTTTTTCGTAAATTTTGACGGAGTCTGAAAAAGTGAAAAAGTATGCTCTTTGTTGAAAATGATCAATTCTTCCTGAAAATCCAATATTCTGCACAAAAACTCAAAACATTACTCATACCTGTTTAAAATAAATAAAAATGCATCAAAATTTACCTTTTTAAAGTGAAAAATTAACAAATTAAAAATTCATTTATTTAAAAAAGCTTATAAAAAGGGCTTTTCTAAATTCATTTTTACCATTTGACTTCAGAGTGAAAAGTAAGATCTTTTGGTAAGAAACTTCCTATGAAGATTGCGAAACATCCGACCGTTGGAATCGAAAACCGTCAGCTCCAGGTAATCAACATCATCCCTATATTGCATTTCAACTGTTTAATTTTCATTTTAAGGCTTTAAAAATTGATTTTTAAAGGACAATTTTGTTTAAAAACCACTTGTGGGGGGTCTGCAGGTGCAACATGCGGCCCCTGCGGACCCCAACTTTTTCGTACAAAGGAAAAAAGTTGGGGTCCTGCACCTGCTCTTAAGGACGAGTGCGGACCTACACATTGTCCCTAACAAGCGGGTGCGGACCCCGCGAAATAAGTTTTAAAATGTCAATTTTTTCCATTTCCGCTCGAAAATTTTGAACTAGAATATTCTAATCCGCCTTTTTTGCAATGTAGATATACAAAATACTCATTTGGCGGGAACGGGAGCATAAAGATGTGGATCTAGCCACACTAATTCATCCACCTATAATACGGGCATTAAAAGCATGTGGACTATTTAAATTCTGGGCCATACCCGACATGAGGGCTTAGGTAGACTTTCTGCAATGGCTGGTAGACAGGTGGAGCACACAGGACCAGTGTTTCATAATTGGTGGCCACAGGCTCGAAATCGAGCTAGAGGACATTTATTTCTTAACTGGTTTGCCCAAGAGAGGCGAACGATTATCTCTATTTGGGACTAGGCCAGCTGGCCAGTTTGTCGCTAGTCTCCGACTAGAGTTTTATAATGACCAAACTGAGGACAAACGGATATATATCAAGACTAGCTCCTGTCCTGAACTTAAAGTGATCCCATTACTGTCACCAGACTATGCGGGAGTGTAGCATTGCATGTAGCTACTAAATCCCAAATGTGAATGATAGTAGACTGTTACCGAGGCACCATTTTCAGCTGGTGCGAGGCTGTGTTGGCGAATGTAAAAGGCCAACTGACTAGAGCAAAGAATGGATAACTAAAAAACTTTGGATATGGTTTCTTGGTTGTGAGCTTTGGCCTAGAGAGGGTCCCTATGTTGGTCCCACAGCAGCTTTCTGTTGAGGCTAGACTTCCCCGAGAGCCTAGGATTATGTGCTGGGTTGCAGTGATGACCCGTCATCTTGAGGAGGGTACAGAGGTTGTCTGATTTCCACCTGAGTATTTGCGTTGGTTGGGGAACCAACTTTTCATGATTCAGGACTTTCCATATTCTGAGATGGATTATCGTGGTGATCTAGACATGGCTCTTCCACCAGGAGAGCAATGGGATGATTCAGGTAAAATCATTTTCAACGTTTTCTAAACTTTTAACTAATTTTTTTTTTGTTTTTAAATCATCCAAAACTGACAGTAAAAAGTTTTAAATGCAAATGTGGGTCCATGGCAACCAGCCACTCTCCAGCCCTATGAGAGACGACACCCTGCTGCAGCAGCACCAGCCCCACAGGACCAATCAGCAGAGACCCTGACCGAATTGGAGCATCATCTCTAGCGTTTGATGGTATATATTCCAGAGACTAGTATAGATGATATTCCACTTAGGTTATAGCACTATGTGATTGGGGTCCTATGACCTTTTAGGAGGTTCCTTTGTAGGGTGGCCCGAGCAGTGGTTTCTTATCGTGATCATCATCAGCGATAGGATGATCGCCTTTGTAGACTCATGCGACATTTTATATCTTTTTGTACTATCATTTTTGCCGATCATAAGGTGTTTTTCAACCTATGATCGAAAATGATGTATATTTGACACACTTCTATGCTATGATATATCACTATTATTGGCTATCTTGTATAACATGTTTATGGGATGTTTTTAAATTTACTGTCTTGATTATTGCAAATGTCTATTTAACATTCAAGAAGAAACTGCATCTACTAATTTGTTTAAATATCTTGGAATATGCTGATATTCAATGTAGTCAAATTCACGATCCAAGAGACGAACTCTCAAAAATAATCTTAATAACACTGGATTTCCAATGGCATAAACCCTGTTAAGTTGGAATACAATGAGTTCAGAATCTAACCTAACAATCAAACTCCGAATTCCAAATGAGATGGATTCAGATAATAACTCAATCATTGCACTATACTCTGCAATGTTATTTGTTGTTAGACCCAGGCTTACCCCATGCATAGATACTAACTCGTCAGAGGGTGAATAGATAACCCAAGTTGTAGAAGAAATGTTCCCTGTGCTGCGACAAGCACCATCAGCGAAACCAATGTATGTTTGAAGAGACGTTGACATCTGCAATATCAAAAGTAAAATCAAGATAAGCAGGAATAATGATAAAAACACTCTCTAAACTAGGCACACTTTCTAATCTAAAACACACCAGCTAGAAAGAAACTATTCTAACAAAAATCTCCACACTAAACTTTAAGCATAATATCTTTTCAGATAAATCCCATTTCTTGGTCTACCTAAAGAGACACCGTCAAAATCTACTAATTCATAGGCCCCTTTTGCCAGCTTTCACTTAACAACAAAAGGACCATGCCACATGGGTACAAATTTTCCAGCCCCTAGGTTATCATTTGCTTGATCGTATAGTAAAACTAGGTCTCCTTCTGAAAAATTATGAGGTGTAACATTTCGGTCGTATTGAGCTTTTATCCATTTTGCATGAGTCTCGATTGCTAATGCAACATCACGTCAATTCTCATCTAGCTGAGCTAAGTACAAAAAACATTTCTCCTCTTCGGAAGTAGCTGGGAGTAATTCTATGGTTGTTAGATATCATTTTGGGATTCAACTGCGTTAAGTAAGTCTATGGTTGTTTGCAATGACGGAATTTCGCATTCAATGGGTAACACTGCTTCCAACCCGTAAACTAGCTGAAAAGGAGTGAAACAAGTTGATGTTTTGACTGAGGTTCGGTATGCCCAAAGCGCTGAAAATAACATGTTATTCTAATTCAACCGATGAATACTAATGATTCGTTGGATCATAGTGACTAGAACTTCATTGATTGCTTCAACCAGACCATTAGCCTGTGGGTAATATGGAGTAGAATTGTCGTGACATAGACCACGTTGATCTGTTACTTCAGTAATCATGACGTTTCAAAAATGACTTCCAGGATCAGTAATAATCGCTTGAGGAACACTAAATCTAGCAATTATATTATTGAAAACGAAAATTGCAGCAGTTTTGCCGTCTGCCGAAAATGTAGGCATCGCCTCGGCCCACTTGGTAAAATAATCTACTGCAAGGATGATATATGCATGCCCCCCAGCCGAGTGAGGGTTACATGTAATAAAGTCGATACCCCACTTTGCAAAAGGACCGACGACAATTATAGGGTGGAGAGGAGCAGGTGGAGCACGCATCTTACGATAAAAAATTTGACAATTGTGGCATTTCCGGACTGCGTCGATACAACTTTTAAATAAGGATGGCTAGAAATAACCAGCACACAATATCTTTTGGGTTGTGGCATACCCAGACATATGACCGCCACATACTCCAGAGTGACAGTCATTTAGAAACTTTTGAGCTTCTTCATGAGTTAGACAATGTTAGAAAACAGAATCCGCTCCATGACGATATAGTGTATCTCCAATAATATTGTACTGTTGGGATTGGAAACATATTTTCCTTCGTTGAGATCATGAGATTTTAGGCCGAAAAGATTGGGTTTGGAGATAGACAATTATATCTCCATACCATGGATCAAGAGTACTGATAAGAAACAAGGATTCATCCGTAATGGGTTCTTCCACCACAATTTTAGTATCAGTACGCGGGAAATCACACATCAGTTTCACAAGAACCAAAGATTTCTTTGCCTTGGATTTTTCAAATTCCAAGTCAAATTCCTACAGGATAACTATCCATTTGGAATACTTGCCCCGTAGCAATTGTTTGGTCAAAATATACGTCATAGGGTTACAGTCAGAAATTACCGTGGTTTTGCGTAATAGGATGTAGTGACGAAATCTTTGGACAACTTGAACAACTGCCAAGGCCAATTTCTCCACATGCGAATATTTAAGCTCAATAGGATTCAGAGTTTGACTAAGATAGTAAATACATGTTCATTGTTGAATTCATCTTCCTAAACTAAAACCATCCCAATGGTGGAATGAGAAGCGGTGAGGTACAAAAAGTAGTCCTGGTTGTAGTTGGGAGGATGCAATAACGGTGCATGGGTCAACGTGTGTTTAAGTGCCTCAAAATATTTTTTAGTTATCTCATCCCAAAAGAATGGAGTATTCTATTTCAACAACCTGGTAAAACCTTTCGTTATCTCAGCATAGTTAGGAATGAAACAACATAAAAAGTTTTCTTTCCCTTGCAAACTTTGGAGTTGGTGAAGAGTCGAAGGCGAAGGTAATTTGACAATAGCTTCAACCTTCGAGGGATCAACACAAATGTCGGCTTTTGAGACAAAAAATCCCAGTAAACAACCTGTTTCTATACAGAAAAGACATTTGTGTGGATTGAACCTAATTCGATAATGCCTACATCTCATAAAGATGGCTCGTAAATGAGTGAGATGATCGGCTCTACGTAATGAATGAGCAGGTAAATCATCGAGATAAGGCTGCACAATGTGCTTGATGTCATGAAATGCGTAAGACATAGCCCTTTGAAAAATTGCTCTGGTGTTCTTCAATCCAAAAGGTAACTTGCAATAAGAAAATGTCCCCCATGGACAAATGAAAGCCATTTTAGGTTGATCAGCAGGGGGTATGTTAATTTGATTGTAACCGAAAAAACCATCCATAAAGGAGAACATTTCATTGTTGACACAATCATCAATAATTTGATCAATACAGGGGGTTGGATAATTGTCTTTAGGACAATATTCCTTGCTTTTTTTTAACAGGAACAATATTCGATACCCAATCCATTAAGGGAATTGGATAAATGAAACTTGCTCGAAGTAATTTCTCAACTTCAGCTTTAACAGCAACAGCTTTTCTTGGATGTATATGACGCAAACGTTGTTGGATAGGTTTAGCATCTGGGTAAGTTTTAATTTCATGGACAACAATTGATGGATCGATTCCTGTCATTTGTTCATATGACCAAGCAAACACGTCGTGGAATTCTTGAAAAAGGGCTTTATAAGTTTGGATTTCCTCGTCCATACAGGAAGCACCTATATGAATGTTTTCAATAATTCCGGGTTTCATTGAAATGTCAATAGGAACCGTTCAAGAAATATTTCCCAAATTCAACTCAGAATCATGATTTTGTAATGGATTTTGTGGTTCTTTTACATAATCAGCAATAAAAATAGATGAGAAATCATTTTCAAAATGATCAAGCTCAGGTAAAAATGAAGATCGATGATGAAGATCTTCCCATGGTAAATCATCAACAGACAAAAGTTCACGAATCTGCTCATCAGTATGAACAGGATCAGAAAGATTTGTTGAATCTAAGGTTGAGATTGAAAGTGACTCCCCATGGACCACATTCATTGGATCAATTTCGGTTGAACAAGAGTCGGAAAACGACTGTACAGCCTGATATGCAACTTCAAAGGGACTCAAGGGCATTGCATCACCAAATGGTTCCACCTTAGAATTGGAAGGTATGATTGAAGGATCATCAAAAGCAATAGTGTTCGATGAAATCATGTGAATGGTTGAAAAAGAAGGCAATACGTTAGGAGGAGGAAATGTAAAATTTCCTAGTAAACCAGAATATTTAATCAAACCTACCCCAATATCCTTATAAGGAATAGATGTTTTACCAACATGTTGAATACTATCAGAAGAGGCTGGGTCGGAAGAAAAATAAGTTAACTGGTCTATTGTAACGATATTTCCATTATGAGGAAACTTGATAAGCTGAAAGACCGATGAAACAACAACATTCATAGCGTTAGACCAACTACGACCCAAAAGAAGGTTGTAATCTAGAGGGGCATCAACCACTTCCACATCTAGATTTACAGTTTTGCCTTCTACCCCTACAGGTAAATCCTACAAAATGCCAAAAGGATGAAACCCTCGGCCATCAAAAGCCTTTAGAATCGTCGGGAATTGATTGAGTGTAGGAGAACCAAGTGATCTCCAACACTGGATCGACATAATACACGTAGAAGCTCCCTCATCAATCACAGTCCGAAAGCAACGTTTGTTTTTTACTAACACTGGGATCTGGAAAGCCATTTGATGAGGTAGGTGAGGTGTACTATTTTCTAAATCAAAGATTATAAGGTTGGAATCCTGAATATCAACAACTCCTATAGCAGAAAATAGCAATTTACGCTATGCTGGGCATGATTGAAACACCTCCAAAGCCGACATTGCTAAAGGGGAAATAACTAAATCTTCAACAATGTTATAGTTCTGAGCAGCTCTCGCATGTGGATTGAAAGCTAACTTCCGAAGTATACCTTTAGTAGGCGATTTGATTACTAAGTCTAGATTAGGTTTCTCGATCTGTAGTGGATCAAAACCAGAAGGAGTTGAAGTTGATGGGTTTGAATTAGAAGATTTTGCTTCCTTACCACCAACAAGATTCTTACTACCATAATCTTGTGATCACGTCACAATCCTGACATGGGACATCATCATAATGGGTTCTTCTGAGGCATTTGAGGAAGAACCTATCATCTTACTATCTTGATTAGGAAAAGGATCCTTCAAGATAACAGGCATTTGAGAACCTTTGATGATTTTCGAAACCTCAGCTCGATGTGGACAATCTCTTGTAAAATGCTCCTCATCACAAATGAGACAAGGATAGCGAGGTTTACGTTTCTCATCAGTAGGTTCATTTTTATCTGGTTTCTCTTTTGAGTTTTGTTTATTTTTCTTCTTCCCCTTCTTTTTACCGCCGGATTTTGATTTGGTCGTAGATGATTCTACGACATGGATATCGGCAGCAATTTCAGCCGAAGATTCTCCTGTCGGGGAATCTGGTAAAGTTATAATAGGAGAAGAATTCTTTGTAGATTTCTTCTTAATTTTGGTACTAACTGAACCAATCATACCATCAGCGGCATCGGACCCTGAAGGAGATGCAGTTATTTGATTTTGTTTCGGAAGATTGGGGATTGTTTTGTGTAAAGTACCTGACTGCATATAAATGAGGTCAAGGTACTGAGCCTGAGAAATTACTTGCTCTTCAGTAACAACTCTTGCCTCAACTATATCCTCAGTGATTTTAGGTAATAATGATTTAACAAACCATTCTGCCAAAATTTGATCCAGGATAAAAACTTTCACTAAACGTCATCGACGTCGCCATTCATGAATATGATCTAAAATATACGTGGATGTTGATTGTTTTAATGAAGTTAATAATTCCATGCCATTGTCATATCTGACAGGCAACTAAAAATGAGTTAAGAATGAAGTGCTAACTGACTAAAATTGTAAAAAGAGCTTCATGGTAACTCAATGTACCACTTGGCAGCGAGACCAATTAGAGTGCGTTGAAAAAGACGTAAGCGAATTGAATCATCTATAATGGAATTGGATGCACACCAGAGGTGATAAGTCATCACATGATTTGATGGATCTTAACCTGACTTACCCTCAAACTTCGGGATATCACTGGGAAACTTATTAGGCATTGGCAGCCAATACGGAAGATAGTAAATTGGATCGTTCATAAGGTGTCACAAATCAGGTAAATCCAAAGTTACAATAAAAGGTAACTGACAGTCAGGTTCTCGAAAACCTTGGGTCACAAGACCAGCTCTAGGAGGAGGATATCCACGATAACCTAAAATTGGATTTGCATTAGGAATATTATATCCTCCCAGAAAACCAGGATTAACTGGACCAAACTGGGGTTGTTGAGGTTGTTGATAATTATATCCAGGGTATAGTTGATACTGATAAACTAGGTTTTGCACAACAGGACCGTATTGATACTGTCCCTGGTACGGTTGATAAATGAATTGCGATTGAATTGTGACAACCATACTTGGACTAGGTTTTCCTACAGGCATCTGAACCGAAGTCTGAACTGTAGGTCCTGACTATGGTAAAGAGGTCTGAGGAGTTGATGCAGGAATATTAAACCGGAGTTGCCGATACTCCAGAAGTAGGTGGGGTAGGTTGAACAGAAGTTGCGGTAGTTGCAGCAGTAATTTGAGGCAGAGTTCAAGGTGAACTAGGCCCAGGATGATGAACTACACTAGGTGCAGAGGTTTGAACAGTAGGCTGGACAGGTTGCTGGGTTGGACCAGAAACCAAAGGTTGTCCAGGTTGACTTGATAAATGCACATTAGGTTACAAAATCTGTTGAGTTTGAGATGGATCCCACAACATGTTCATTCCGGGGTATGGACCCATAAAAGGTTGAGCATATTGAGGACCATAATTAGGTTGAGTGTAGGGCTAATAATTGAGATGTACATTTCCAGCTCCTTGTACAAATGGTTGACCAAAAAGTGGTTGGAAACCTTAAGTTGGGTACTGACCTTGAGGTTAATAACCTTGAGGCACATATTGAAACTAGGGTTGACCTTGAAGTATATATTGATACTAGGGTTGACCTTGAGGTATATACTAAGTCTGGGGTTGACCTTGAGGTATGTATTATCCCGAAGGTATGTATTATCCTTTAGGTTTCCCCCCAGGTGATATTTGACTACCTTGAGGTTTCCCCCCAGGCGGTAATTGAGCACCTTGCGATTGCCCCCCAGGTGGCAACTGACTACCTTGAGGTTGCCCTCCAGACAGTAATTGACTACCTTGAGGTTGCCCTCCAGGCGATAATTGACTACCTTGAGGTTGCGGATTTGGAATAGTACCAGACATCATAAGAATTTCTTCTACACTCAACAGTTGAGTTCCGTTATTACCAGTTGATACCCCATGTTCAATTGGTTGAGGGGATGCTCCTGAAAAAGTACCAGAAAGTGACTGATATCCAGAAGGAACAGAAGGACCGCCATATAAAAATGTTTCCAGTGTTTGGGAAAACATGGATGACCGTTTCAAAATATTCAAAGGAGGATAATAACCTCTGGGCGTAGGATGAAAAGGAGTGCGAGGTGGTGAAAAAGCAAGACCCGGATTTTCTAAAAATTTTGTCAATGATACGTACCAAGCATCACTTCTAAAAGGAATGTAGAAGATTGATTCATGCTCCCTAAGTTCTAAAGGTTGTTGATTTTCAGGGAGAGTTGTCGGACTAATAAGTTCTTCAATGGAAATGAGTCTAGAAGAAAGATTTTGGGTAATGACACTTCCTACCCTGGGTGAACCAGGACCACTAGAAGTTGGAGAAGCAAATCCTAAGGATGGAGTAGCAACAGGTTCAATTTCAGGTTCCTCAATTAATTCACTAGTAGGAGAAATACTACCAGTAACTTCAGAAAATGAAATTGGTTCAGAAATATACTATGTTGCTTGAACTAGATAATCAGGGTGAATAATTAAAGATGATTCTCTCGCTTCTGGTGACCCAACTCTACTGTCACTAGGTGATACAAGAGCTCGTAGCCCTTCAAGCTTACTTGGTGTATATTCAGGAGGTTTCCCCCGAAGTCTACGGGATTGTCTCGGTAATTCAGCCACAATTAAATATTTAATTACTTCACACGCAAACAAAGAAAATCTCAATAAAACCACCTAAAGTCTCTAAAGAACCAAACAATTGAATCACACGCCTAAAAATATAAGAGTTCAAACCACACACAAACAGTAACTTTCCGTACTGAAAACACTAGTTGGTGATGAAATCCAAAATCACAGAATTCAATACGGAAATGGCGGTTGGAACAGTTACCCCGACAACCTGCTTAATGAAATAGACTGGCACAAGTTTCTTCACAAAACCGTCTCGAGTGAAGAGAACCCCCCAGAGAGTCCAAGTGAGTCTAGTCAACATCTACTCCAAGTACAGTGAGACCCGTCCTTCACTGTCACCTTAGGAAAGAATCTTAAGGTTATGGTCACTAAGGTTACCAACAGTAACAAATACAACTGGGGGAACAGTCTACAATCCGATCTACGCGCAAGGGCAGAGTAAAAAAGCTCAATCTCCTTGAAGGCTCCTTAACATGATCAATCTGAGGTTTACCAACAAGTGACCCTAGGCTCCTTGACAATGGTTAATCCGAGGTTTACCATTTTTAATATGCACAAATCTACTATCTTTCCCAATGAGACAGACTTGATTGTCTCAAAGGTTCATACATGATCTCGTGATTGACTCCTTTAAGAGGAGCTTCCTAGATTATATCAATTACAATTGGATTTATTTCCTACCGCAAGATATAGCTACTTGTTTGTCTTAACTATATTTGAGAGTTAATTACTCCCTACTCCAAGATACTAGCCTAAGCTATATTAGTGATAAGAGCCCTAGAAATAAAAAGATTGCCAGATCAATTTTAATTAAGCGTTATTTTTATGGGTTGTTTCTTAAGTCAATAGGTATGGAGATGAAACTTTGATGGTGTGAATACTCGACTCCAAAAACACTAAAAAATGCACCTAAAATGATAAACAATTCGTTTTTCCTTTCAATGAATCTCTAGCTAAAAGAAAGAGTTGAGAATGCAACTCTTTGAAAAAAAAATCTTTCCTTCAACATCTAAATGAAAAGAAAATATTCTTCTTTTTCAGTAAACTCAAAACGAAACTACTAATTATGCTCACAAAAATAGATCCCTTTTCTTTTCAACACTCAAAACTATAGAAAACAATTATTTCAAAAGAGATTCTATGATTTCTAGAAAAACACTCAAAACTATGAAAAACTAATCCTGAGATCTGAACTTCTAAAAACCTAATCGAAATAAAAGCTTCAAATTTTTTTGAGGACATTTTAATTAGTTATTCAGTAAACTAAGGATTAATTCGTTTAGAATAACAAATCAATCAAAAAACACCCAGCTATGTTTTCTTTTATAAAAATGAAATTCACAACTTATGACCAAGTTCGTTCAAAGATTTGCAAAGAGAAACGAAATCTATTTCTCACCAAGGGAAGATTTCACAAACCATCCAGAATCATTAGGAAGACAACAGATACCAAGATGATCTAAGGTTTCTTAGGCTTCTAATCTTTAAGTCACTACAGAGACCGAATGAAAACCAATCTAGGCATGCAAAACTTCTAGAAAATCATTTAAAACAAAAACACCAATGGAACTTAATCACAAGAGACTTTTGATAGGACACATGTAGATCTGGGTAGATACTAAAATTCATAAACAAATCCTAAACTTAACTGGACGAAAATATTTTAGGTTTTTCAAAAAATTTGACAGGATCTGCAGGCTTCCAGTATAACCAGATGTGGTACCGCTTTGTGAACTAAAGAAACAGTGCGAAGATGTCCGCACTGTATTATAAATAGAACGTGCGGTCCTCTTGAAAGTTTTGAAAAAACAAAAAACAATCCAAAACCTAAAAACTATCCAATCCCACACACATCAAGCAAAAACTAGAAACAAAATTAAGTTTCTCAAGTCAAAGACAAAGGAAAATAATAAAAAAACCAAATTCAGTTCCCCAGTGGAGTCGCCAATATGTTGGCCCGATAAATCGATCTTGCGGACAAGGTTGATCTCCCTAGTATCAATAGATATCTAGCAACAAGCAAGACAAGCAAATCTACCTTTCTCTAAACATATTGCGATTCATTAATAAAAACTAAAGAGGTGTTTAGACCCTACCTTAAGTCCAATGCTAGTTTGTGGCAGCCATGCTCCAACAGTTCCAAAAGAGCTTCCTTTTAAGAATCTACAATCACAAACAAGCACACATCAAATAACACCTACATAGCTAATAAATCATGATCATCATGGTGATCAAGGAATCCATGAAATAAACCATAAAGCACAACTTATTGAGAAAAATAAACTTGATTGTACTAACTTTGATATAGAAGAACTTTACAACCTTTGGTGCCTTGATGTTGTACAAGCTCTTCCCAGGGTCCAAACAGGAATCTCTTCTACTTTGACAAGCCTCACTCTCTTCCAAATGAGATCAAAAAGGTATGTAATCTCTCCTCTCAAAAGCTCAATTAGGAAGACTAAGTTCCAGCAGCATTTCACCTCAAAAATATTCAGCTTTCAACCTCCCAAGTAACCAACCCAATGCTTCATTTTATAGTGCAAAGGAAGGAGGTTATAGGTCCACCATTGAAGGGATAGAGTCCTCCTTCAAAGGGATAAGCTCCTCACATCAAGGGGTTAGCTCCTTAAGATATGGGATGCATGAACCTTTAAGGAGCAAACTTGCCGCCTCAAGATTCCCTCTAGAAGCTTCCATAAATGACTCAAAGTGAGTTTTTAAGAATGTACTTGCACCTTTTTAACTTTTACAGGGGTTCGCACCCATAACACGGAAACAGAACGGTCAGGTGCACAGGGGACATGACCAATAGGTGCGGGACCGTAGGTAATGCTAAGAGAAAGTGTGGAACCAAAGTTTTAGAGATTTTTAAGGTATTTCTCTTATTTTCAAGGCTTGATATGAAGAATTGAGGTTTAAGACTTGCAAAGGAGGAAGGTATGAGTGGTGATAGACTCACACTAATTGTAGAATGTCAAGGTGACAATTTTTGTGAAACAACTTTGCCTTCTTCATCGACAAAATAGGTACAATAGGTGTAGCAGCTGCATAAATGGAAGGAAAAGATGCTGGAGGAAAGCCTTGATGATGAAAAGGTGACGCAGGCTAGGCCTGCAAATAACCAGGATCTTTTCAACACATTCATATACAAGCACGCGCCTCAACTTTTTCTCAATACATGGATATTTCATCATCTATATGAAAGCTTCTTTGTTACAAACAACCGTGGTTATGAAGCCATTATTAATACACACCATCCCAAATTTTCTTCATAACTATCATTTCAACTCACATACTTTCATTCATATAACACCAGAGTTAAATCAAAACTCAAAGAAAAGGATGCGCCCTACTATCATTTCCATTCAACATCAATGCTCAAATATGACTTATAACTAAGTTCAATCAAAAGAATGAACTTATGCTTTTCGACCTCAAGTGGACATACCAAACAATACCCACATCATTTGCATGCACAAATTTACCTGTTTCAACCAGTCAAAGCACTAACTATACGTGTGCCCTTTCTCTTACAGTGTACCCAGTGATACACAAGTATTTCCTTTCAATATTTACAGTTGATTCAATCAGATTTAAATATTGAAATCTGGCAATTTCTCTTACCTCTGTTCAGACTATCATCTTCCACGATTTCACTCTGCAATTGTCATCACTGTAGATCGATTCTGCTCGTGGCATTTTCATATCGACTTCTTGTTGATTCTTCTGCATTCAAACTTAGCGCCATAATTTCATTAACATAAAAAAAACTTCTACAGTATGATTTCAGGACTGGATAACGTTGCTTCTGCATTTTCTTACTGAGTTCATGTCAAACAACATATAGCATTCCCGACTGGCGGATCTACACAGCATAAGATATATACGCTATGTCAAATGGCGTTTTTATGCCTCGCTCACATACATCCACTATAGCAAGCGATTCCCAAGACTCTAAACTGCTTACGCAGAAGGAATTATATATAATAGTGGTAGTTGTGTAAATCGAGCGTATAAAAAACAGGTTTAAAGAACCTTTTATCGCCAATACAACCCAGACACATATGGTTTGGATCCGCTGAATTCATGACTCCAATGTTCACCGCGCTGGAGCCACGGAAGCCTTAATTGCATGAAATTGGATTAACCCTTCTCTATATAGGTTCCGCTGACGCATACATAACTCGGCGCTTGATTCAACAGTGGTCTTCCCTACGCAACACTTGTTTAACACGCAAAGCTTTTCATTTCCTTGCTACCGACGCAGATTACTCTAAACAAGTCTCGTGGAAATATGTACAGCCTTTGTATTAAACGAATTATGGAACACGGAAAGACATGTATCGCTTACCATAGAGAAGGCATCTGCATGCCTTTGGTTTCCCCAATCGAAGTCCCTTCAATTACGTTTCCGTTCCGATGGCTCAAACAAAGACTTCCGTTCTCCAGAACTGAAGATCTCATAAACAATGGTTTATGCTTTCATTGTTCCGCTATTCGGCTAGCAACTGTTCCACCTTCGAATGACGGGCTGGCGATCCATATTTATTACAATTTATATCAAATCATTCCCAATTTCCAAACCTCGGCCCTGTTGCAATATGGCTCCCTTCGAACCGCCCGCTCCGTGAATTGAGCACACAACTAACGTTCCTAAGATCCTATCGACATCAATATAATCTCAGAACTACAGTGATTAAGGACATACAGTTATACAGTCCCCAAATACACTACAGTTAATTAATGAAAGCAATCAACACTTGGATCCACCCGCATACATGCGCGCCAGAACAAGAATCAAAGCAATCAACACAAAAAAGTGCCTTCAATGACTGGCACATATACAATAGCGCATTGAAAATTTAAAACCACAATCATCTCATGCAAATTCAAGGTCGTATGACATCGGTCTCCGCAACCAGAACCATATCTCAAAATTCATTAAACACAATCATGTCTATGCAAATCATACTTATATTTACATAAAACATAAAACAAATATTCACATAACAATTGTGTTCATGGCCAGATATGCAAATCTATGGCCCTTTTCCCCCACTGTCGAAGGCTCCCAAGGAGAAACCTTATACTGTACTCACCACCTCTATCCTCACTCCTCACACTCCCTATTTAAAAATCATTAAATTAAATGCTCAATCCCTTAAAATCCTCAACAACCCCTAAATCTCTCAACATCCCTAAAGGGTAGGTTTTTATCCCTAAAATCCTTCAATTAATTAAATTTCCTCATATCCTTTTATTAATAAAAGGATATTTACATAAATCCTCACCTTCTCCTATTTAATTCAGATTAATTAAAAAAATATTAAAAATCATCACACCCCATATTTACAAATAAATATTATCACAACCCATATTTAAAATTGGAGAAAAAGGCCTTGATGCTCCTGCATCAGACTCCCCATGTAATAAAATTCATGACCACCTGGTCATAAGTCCGGATATCTCCTCCTGGATCCCAAATTTTATTTTGTAATCTTCCCATGCTTTTCGATTGCTTTACTACTGTTATCATCTGCTGTTGTCTTCCAGGTTTCCATATTTTATGTTGTAGTGCTCCACTTGCTCTGCTCTTGCAATCTTTCGCTGTTTTTCTCTTGTTGTCTTTCCTTTCCTTTCTTGCTGCTGGTCTCTTCCAGGATTCTTTTGTCATCATTCTTCTGATACTTTCAATCTCTCGATCCAATAAATCTCCCGGCTGTTGATTTGCTTGCTGAGCTAAGACGGCTTGCTCAATTTTTATTTTCTCTATCTGTACTGTTACTTGCTCACTTCTTGCTTTTATTCTTGTTTCTGTTCTGACTTTCTCATTTCTTACTACCACCCAATCACCCATACCCTCTTTTCTTTTGGAATAGAAAACTTCCTCTTCCTTCATTTGACTGCTCAATTGAGTCAAATGTTCTACAACAATACCTGCATTCACAAAACACTTGTTAGAATAAAAATTAGAAGGCATCAGTGCCTTGTCCTCCTTTGCCAGCACTTCAGTATGTTGTTCTGAATTCTCCTTCACTATCAGCACATCACTATGTTGATTCTCTTTGCCCAAAGAATCCTCTGAAGAATTCTCAAGACTGTCAACCAGTCTTCCTCCCACATCATCTGCTTCCATGATATCATTTTGCACTTGTTCACTGTACTGAACTCTTTCTTCTGCCATCTCTCTGTCATACTCCGAATTCTTCAACAAATATTCCAGCAATGCAATTTCTTTGTAACATTGCTGAAGCATAACATCACCATCACTTACAGTCCCTGCATGCATACACAACTTTCCAGTTTGAAAACTACAAGTCTCATCAGCTTTAATCGTCAGTTCATATACCAGCTCTTCCAGCTGATCATCTTCTTTATTCACATGAACTTCCTCTTCAACAAAACCTGTAATCACATCACAACTGTCAGCTATAAAAACACAAGAGTTTATATTATCCAGCTGATCTGGATCTGCCCAATAGTTCAAGAAATCATCAATGATCTCCTCCTCTATTTGATCAATGGAAACCTCCTCTTCCAACTCAGCTGCTCTGAGTTGCGTACACTTCAACTGTACATCCATCAGCTGCTCGAGCTTCTTCATCTCTTCCATTAACTGCATGTTTATCTGTCGATCTCTTTTCTGTTGTAGCTTCTGCCACTTCACTTTCTTCCCCTTCAGTGGAAAGATCCATCCTCTACTCTGGTTTTCCTGCTCTTGCAGCCATTACTCTAGTACCTGCAATTGCACTTTCATTACTGCAATCTCTCTTTCTCTGTCTTCTGCAGTCATCTCATCGTTGTGGCATTCCTCTGAACCTCTTCTTTGATCCTCCATGATCATCTTCTCACTTGCCATGAGTTGCACTAGCCTCTG
>APFE030313809.1:0-40195 GCA_000404065.3 Pinus taeda | reverse complement strand
AATGGCCAAACGCATACCATACATATATATAGGTATTTGCTTACGCATATCCACAGTGGTCTTCCCCTGTTCCTTGGTATCACGCTGGCTATAGGCTGGTTCTTATTATAACACAGTCGCATATGTAGGTATATCGCCTTTATTCTACACAGAGTATATAGAATCAGTATATATAAGCATCGCTTACCATGGATAAGGCATATACGTGCCTCTGCTCTCTCCAATCGACGCAGATATGACTCGGTACTCGGTACTCTTAATTAGATACAATTAGAAGCTGTCTTCAATTACGTTGCCCATTCTGTTGTTCAACTATGGCTTAAGCAATGACTTCGTTCCTCGCAATCAACGAACATATGGCACAGTGGATTCAACAATTAGTACACACAGCGATATATCCTGAAACTTTGAAGACCCAATACATACAACAGATCTTCTTTAATACGCTCGCCGTAGCATTTCAAGGAGTAATCGTTGTGTATATATGCAGTGCTTTAACTGAAACAGTTTATATATTTTCTGGCCTCCAAAATTCAGAACTTGCCTGTAGTAATACGCGTACTTCACATAAACAACAGCAACAGTTATACGATCCTTCAAAGAACAGTAACAGTTATCGAACAGTCACAAATCTCCAACGTCGGTATAGAAATGTCAAATTTCAAGTATAAAATTCAACTATAACCAGAGATGGAAAATTTAAGAGTTCTGCGAGGCAAAGATTTAACACCAGGCGGATATCAAAAGAACACCTGCATAACTGTGTAATTCAAGGGGTCTATCACTGTATAAAAGGCAAGCAACTTTAGAATTGGACACACATCAGTTGCGTATTGACCAAATAAAACCCATCAGCACCTCATGCGATTTCAACATACTTATATTCACATAAAACAAATATTTACACAACAGTTATACTCATGGCCAGATCTGCAAATCCGTGGCCCTTTTACAAACTGTCCGAAGGCTCTCCAAGGAGAATCCTTCCTCCCTTCTCACACTCACTCCTCCCTCCTATTCTATTCTCACTAATCTATATCAATTGAATTGAACCAATTTTGGTTCATATCCCTTTAGTCACTCCACAAAATCCCCAAGTATCTCAACATCCCTAAAGGATAGCTCTTTATCCCTAAAATCCTTCCACTAATTAAATTCCCTCATATCCTTTTATTAAATAAAAAGATATTTACAATAGATCCTCACATTTTCCTATTTTACTCAAATTAATTTAATAAAATATTAAAAATCAACACACCCCCTTTTAACATATTTACAAAATAAAAAAGTGCCCTTGATGCTCCTGCATCAAACTCCCCATGAAAAAAAAAAAAAGTTCATGACCACCTAGTCATAAGTCTGGATATCTCCTCCTGGATCCCAAATTTTATTTTGTAATCTTCCCATGCTTGTCGATTGCTTTACTACTGTTATCATCTGCTGTTGTCTTCCAGGTTTCCATATTTTGTGCTGTAGTGCTCCACTTGCTCTGCTCTTGCAATCTTTCGCTGTCTTTCTCTTGTTGTCTTTCCTTTCCTTTCTTGCTGCTGGTCTCTTCTGGGATTCTTTTTTCATCAGTCTTCTGATACTTTCAATCTCTCGATCCAATAAATCTCCCGGCTGTTGATTTGCTTGCTGAGCTAAGACGACTTGCTCAATTTTTATTTTCTCTACCTGTACTGTCACTTGCTGACTTCTTGCTTCTATTCTCGTTTCTGTTCTAACTTTCTCATTTCTTACTGCCACCCAATCATCCATACCCTCTTGTCTTCTGGAACAGAAAACTTCTTCTTCCTTCATTTGACTTCTCAATTGAGTCAAATGTTCTACAACCATACCTGCATTCACAAAACAGTTGTTAGAATAAAAATCGGAAGGCATCAGTGCCTTATCCCCTTTTGCCAGCACTTCAGTATGCTGTTCTGAAGTCTCCTCCACTATCAGCACATCAGTATGCTGATTCTCTTTGCCCAAAGAATTCTCTGAAGAATTCTCAAGACTGTCAACCAGTCTTTCTCCCATATCATCTGCTTCCATGGTATCTTTCTGTACTCATCCACCATACTGAACTCTTTCTTCTGCCATTTCTCTGTCATACTCCGAATTCTTCAACAAATATTCTAGCAATGCAATTTCTCTGTAGCATTGCTGAAGCGTAACATCACCATCACTTACAGTCCCTGCATTCATACACAACTTGTCAGTTTGAAAACTACAAGTCTCAACAACATTAATCGTCGGTTCATATACCAGCTCTTCCAGCTGATCATCTTCTTCATTCACATGAACTTCCTCTTCAACAAAACCTGTAATCACATCACAACTGTCAGCTATAAAAACACAAGAGTTCACATTATCTAGCTGATCTGGATCTGCCCAATAGTTCAAGAAATCATCAATTATTTCCTCCTCTGTTTCATCAATGGAAACCTCCTCTTCTAATTCAGCTGCTCTGAGTTCTTCACGTTTCAATTGTACATCCATCATCTACTCAAGCTTTCTCAGCTCTTCTGTTAACTGCATGTTTATCTGTCGATCTCTTTTTTGTTGTAGCCTCTGCCACTTCACTTTCTTCCCCTTCAGTGGAAAGATCCATCCTCTGTTCTGGTTTTCCTGCTCTTGCAGCCATTCCTCTAGTACCTGCAATTGCACTTTCATTACTGCAATCTCTCTTTCTCTGACTTCTGCAGTCATCTCATCGCTGTGGCATTCCTCTGAACCTCTTCTTTGATCCTCCATGATCATCTTCTCACTTGCCATGAGTTTCACTAGCCTCTGCAACAAGCTCTCCTGTCTTGCCGCCACTTACCTCACCAAGCTCTCCTCACTCAGTCTTTTGGTAAGTACTTGGTTCACTGCCTCTAGAACCTTTCGAGCACTCTCTCTGCCCTCTTCAAGCTATCTCTTCAACTCACCTTCTTCTTCAGGACACTACAATTGTCCTCCTTATCCAGCCTTTAGCTGAATGCCAGGTTCAATGCCATCTTCTCTGCAACCATAAACCTCAATCATAAATTTCAAATCAAAAAACATCTCACCTTTAAGATCTTGCACGATCTTATCTCCATTTACTTCTTCCATCCTGTTCACTGCATTTGTATAGCTTACACATCAAATTTAAAACTCTGATCTTATCATATGCAAATAAAAAAAAACTTCATCCTTCAAACAGAGCTATTCCAGCTTTGATACCAAAAATGACGTAGGCTAGGCCTGCAAATAACCAGGATCTTTTCAACACATTCATATACAAGCACGTGCCTCAATTTTTTCTCAATACACGGCAATTTCATGATCTATATGAAAGCTTCTTTGTTACAAACAACCGTGGTTATGAAGCCATTATTAATACACACCATCCCAAATTTTCTTCATAACTATCATTTCAACTCACATACTTTCATTCATATAACGCCAGAGTTAAATCAAAACTCAAAGAAAAGGATGTGCCCTGCTATCATTTCCATTCAACATCAATGCTCAAATATGACTTATAACTGAGTTCAATCAAAAGAATGAACTTATGCTTTTCGACCTCAAGTGGACATACCAAACAATACCCATATCATTTGCATGCACAAATTTACCTGTTTCAACCAGTCAAAGCACCAACTATATGTGTGCCCTTTCTCTTACAGTGTACCCAGTGATACACAAGTATTTCCTTTCAATATTTACAGTTGATTCAATCAGATTTAAATATTGAAATCTGGCAATTTCTCTTACCTCTGTTCAGACTATCATCTTCCACGATTTCACTCTGCAATTGTCATCACTGTAGATCAATTCTGCTCGTGGCATTTTCATATCGACTTCTTGTTGATTCTTCTGCATTCAAACTTAGCGCCATAATTTCATTAACATAAAAAAAACTTCTACAGTATGATTTCAAGACTGGATAACGTTGCTTCTGCGTTTTTTACTGAGTTCATGTCAAACAACATATAGCATTCCCGACTGGCGGATCTACACAGCATAAGATATATACGCTATGTCAAATGGCGTTTTTATGCCTCACTCACATACATCCACTATAGCAAGCGATTCCCAAGACTCTAAACTGCTTACGCAGAAGGAATTATATATAATAGTGGTAGCTGTGTAAATCGAGCGTATAAACAATAGGTTTAAAGAACCTTTTATCGCCAATACAGCCCAGACACATATGGTTTGGATCCGCTGAATTCATGACTCCAATGTTCACCACGCTGGAGCCACGGAAGCCTTAATTGCATGAAATTGGATTAACCCTTCTCTATACAGGTTCCGCTGATGCATACATAACCCGGCGCTTGATTCAACAGTGGTCTTCCCTACGCAGCACTTGTTTAACATGCAGAGCTTTTCATTTCCTTGCTACCGACGCAGATTACTCTAAACAAGTCTCGTGGAAATATGTACAACCTTTGTATTAAACGAATTATGGAACATGGAAAGACATGTATCACTTACCATAGAGAAGGCATCTGCATGCCTCTGGTTTCCCCAATCGAAGTCCCTTCAATTACGTTTCCGTTCCGATGGCTCAAACAAAGACTTCCGTTCTCCAGAACTGAAGATCTCATAAACAATGGTTAATGATTTCATTGTTCCGCTATTCGGCTAGCAACTGTTCCACCTTCAAATGACGGGCTGGCGATCCATATTTATTAAAATTTATATCAAATCATTCCCAATTTCCAAAACTCGGCCCTGTTGCAATATGGCTCCCTTCGAACCGCCCGCTCCGTGAATTGAGCACACAACTAACGTTCCTAAGATCCTATCGACATCAATATAATCTCAGAACTACAGTGATTAAGGACATACAGTTATACAGTCCCCAAATACACTACAGTTAATTAACGAAAGCAATCAACACTTGGATCCACCCGCATACATGCGCGCCAGAACAAGAATCAAAGCAATCAACACAAAAAAGTGCCTTCAATGACCGGCACATATACAATAGCGCATTGAAAATTTAAAACCACAATCATCTCATGCAAATTCAAGGTCGTATGACATCGGTCTCCGCAACCAGAACCATATCTCAAAATTCATTAAACACAATCATGTCTATGTAAATCATACTTATATTTACATAAAACATAAAACAAATATTCACACAACAATTGCGTTCGTGGCCAGATATGCAAATCTATGGCCCTTTTCCCCCACTGTCGAAGGCTCCCAAGGAGAAACCTTATACTATACTCACCACCTCTATCCTCACTCCTCACACTCCCTATTTAAAAATCATTAAATTAAATGCTCAATCCCTTAAAATCCTCAAACCCCTAAATCTCTCAACATCCCTAAAGGGTAGGTTTTATCCCTAAAATCCTTCAATTAATTAAATTTCCTCATATCCTTTTATTAATAAAAGGATATTTACATAAATCCTCACCTTCTCCTATTTAATTCAGATTAATTAACAAAATATTAAAAATCATCACACCCCATATTTACAAATAAATATTATCACAACCCATATTTACAATTGGAGAAAAAGGTCTTGATTCTCGTGCATCAAAAGGAAAGGGAATTTGATTTGATGGAAGATGATGAACCAGAAAAACCACACATCCATCATGACATTGAGATAGTTGACTTGGAGGCTCAAGATGAGTCAACAAATGAAAGCATAACCATAAGTGAAAAGGATGCACAAATCAAAGCACTGATGGATAACTTGGTGAGAGCTAAGTATGTCATTTCATATCTTGAGAAAGAGAACAAGTAGCTAAGTGACAAACAAAACCTCATAGAGCTAGAACTTCTCAAAGCAAAGAGGAAAAGTGACAAGGGTAAGTTAGTAATGCAAGAGGAAGAAACACCGGCTACCTTGACTGCAAAACAAAGAATTGAGAAGGAAATTGAGGAGGATAGAGAAACTTGGCTTGACAGGGTCAATTTGCATTTGGAGAAGCTGCGGCAAAAGGCTAATAGGGACAATCAAATCATCAAGCACAAGGCTCGCCATTACAGGACCCGGATCAAGATTTGCAACATAAGGGTCAAGCAAATGAAAGCAAGGCTAAAACAAGCACTCAAAGGAAAAAAGGAGGGTGATAGGCTTAGGTTGTTTGCTGAATATTTCTTGGCTAACCAAGACACTTGATGATGGTGTTCTCCACAAATTTTGAGCAAGTTTTGAAGAATTGTTGCCTTTTGAAGAATTTGGCAATTTTTGACACAAAAATTTTGGCCCTATGCGCAGCGCCATTGGCGTTGTGCTTTTCCGAGGGGCATCCAATGAAGGAATTGTTAGAATTTTTGGATTCATAATGATGATTACATGCACTCTGAGCATTTTATAAGATTTTAGTGTAGAATTGGTCAACCAAAATGTCAAAAAACACCCCAAAAATGACCTTTCTACCCCTTTTTGGACACACAGAAGCAGTTTTGGGAAAATCAGTTTTTGAGGGGTCAAATGAGCTTAAAATAAAAAAATTCAAGATGTTCTGGAAAGAAGACTTGAAGAGATTTCCAATTCACTATCATGAGCTCAATTGGGACACCAGGAAGGCCTCCAAAAAGGCCATGCAAAAAGTTTTGTGCATAGAGCTTGGGCACTGTGCATAAGACAAAAATTGGCTGGGTTTCCATTTCACTGTCCCTTGACTGTAATTTTTGGTTTCCTCTCATGGATGGTATTCTACTGATGTAAATGGTGACTAGGCATGTAAATATGATGGATAATAAGTACTACAAGGTAGATTCATTAGATTAAAAGTTATCTTGAGGACAAATGAATCAATTTCCTCGCTTTTAGAGGCAAGTTGTTAGGTTGCCTAGATTCCAGTTTCCTGTTCAACTTTTGTTGGATTAGTTCCTCATCTTAGGGATTCGACCCCTGAGGATGGGAGGGGGTTGAATCAATGTCTATATATTCTTCTTCTTTCTCATTGTAAAGGGTTGGACTCAGCTGGATGCTTATGCTTTAATAGACATAATTTTTTATCAGTTACAATAGGAGATTAATGAAAAATTGCAGCTATTTATTTGGGATCCATGTGGTATGATGATAAGTTTAGTTTTCCTTATGTTTTCATGTGTTAAAATGTATTTTTTATTCCATTTCATCATTTCATGCTCTTTATGTGAATGTATACAATTCTGAAAGGCAGAATCCATAGTTTCTATGCTCTGTTTTGGGTAGACATTTCACAGTATATGTTTTCTTCAGTTTAGGAAAAATCCATGTTGCTTACATGTTCTTTATAGCTCCTCACCTGTCTTGAATCACTTCACCCATCAAACCCTAGAGTTTTGAGCCTTGTGCCTACCTTTCCCCATCGAATACCCTGCAATTTTGACCTAATTTCCTTACCCTAACTATTTGGCTCCTCCTGATCCAGCAAAACCCTTCAAAACCGAATCAAAACTTGTGCTACTATACCTAGCCTAATATCATTTTATTGATCCAGTTATCTTGGTTCATATCATTACGGAGAGAGCCCTCTCCTGGCCTAGTAGGGCTACCTACTTGGCTAAGTGTGGTTTGTGGTTACCCTGGCATTGTCTTCCTTCAGCATGAGGTTCAATCCAGGTGATAACATAATGGCGACCATATTGGGGAAGAGGTGATAGATATTCTCCGGGAAATATCATCAAAATTCAGATCTGATTGCTGATGGTGAACAATGGTCAGATGCATGCAAAGGCTGAAATCATTCACCTGGTGACTCTAGTGTCGAAAAATTCCAAGGTTTAGAATGTTTATGGCAAATACATTCTTCAAGAACTAGTAGGCTGAAGAATTTCTTGGTGAATTCATTGTTATCAAAATGGATTCCTTTGCTTGAAGGTATGCTCCCATAAGCCGAGATCACATTCCAGGTTTCCCAAATAAAATTCCTAAGGTAGATTGGTAAAGGAACTTTCCTATGTTTAAAGATGATGATAGGAATGATCTACTTTACATCTAGTTAGATTTCACATGCATACACGCAAGTTGAAGGTTGATTTTCCTAAAGACTGCTTGATGAAGATATTCATGGCCACTCTAGAAGGTGAAGCCTGATCTTGGTATGAAAGTTTGTCGCCTGCTTGTATTTACTATTTAAAGGATTTCCATACCATGTTCTTTGAAAGGTATAAAGAATCTCGTCCATCATTAATATTAGTTCAGAACTATTGTAAACATGTTTATAGTTTTATTGAAAATCTTAAGAAAGTTTATGAAGATGATGATGTCATGGATGCTGAGATCATGGAAGCCCTATATGAAAATCCATTTCAGCTGCATAAAGAGAGCTTAGAGTATACTTATCAAGATGCTCAGGAAAATTTGTAGCATGTTCAAGATCTTAGTACAATTGAAAATGATAGAATACAAGGTCTTATTTCAGATCTGCTCATAGCAGAAGACAGTATGCAGGAAAATCAAGTTCGAATTTCAGATTGTGGTAAAGTCAAGTTGGATATTTTAGATCTAGATTCAGATCGTGATGATGAAGAAATCGTTGAAGCCGTCTATGATTTTTCCCTTCAACAATAGTCTCAAAAAGCAAGTCTCTTCGATACACAAGATCATAGTCAGCATACAATAGCTTCCTCTTTGCTTGAAGATGAAGGAATTTTGCATCTTGATAGTCAACAGGAATCACATGAAATGAATCAACAGTCTAATGAAAATTTATATACTCCTTTTCTTGAAATTAATGAAGAAATTCAACATCCTTGTCAAACTTTAGGAGGTAAAGAAGACAATTATTGTTTTAGCAAAAGAAAACAAAAAGTACTATCTCCTATGTCTGAAGATGAGATAGATCAACTCTTTAAAGTTCATGTTACAACCCAAGATAATGCAGGTTTGCAGTGTTCACATCGTCAAGAAGGTGTTAGTGAAGCTTCGTCCACTTTTGAAAATGATGAAAGTCTTGAAATTAGATTTATAGATCAGCAAACATATATCTTTTTCTTTCATGAAGATGATAGGGTTGTCATGTTTGATAATATTGAAGAATGTTTTCTGTTTAAGAATGACTTAGACTATGAAATTGAGGAGTATGAGCCTGAGAGAGACAGTATTTCAGAAATCGAGTCAGAATTTATCATGCTTGAGGAATTTATAACCAACACTCAAATAGGAGAAGCTTATACTTTTCTGTGCCTTCCTATCAATCAGCAACAAACTATTCTTTCAAATCAGAATGAAGGGAGTACTTGCATTTTTGTTGTTGGATCTCAAGACAAGCTAGTGCTTCAGGATTTTCAAGATCCCTTCGGCATTCTTTTGCAAGCATTGGAGAAGATGAATGTTGTCTAGTTTGTTAGCATAAGCCTTGGTTTCAGTTATTATTGTGATTTGCCTACATGTACATCGTTCTGCCTGCTCGGGAAAAGTGAGAGCATAATTTCAGTGAGTAGCCATCTGCTGGATTGGTTACATTGGAAGGTTCACTTCACATGATTGTACATATTTATTTAGTAGGGAGGTGATTGGCATCAGTATTTGAAGCCCTCAAATTTCAATGGCTTGCTGCCATTAATAAGTTTTGTAAGTACTTGTTTCAATTAGGTAAGTCTCGAGTCATTTTTTTAGTCAATTTCAAGTCAGTTTCGAGTCAGTTTGTGTCCTTTGAAGTTGTCAACGTTTAGTCATGCATTTCAATTTAAGTTTTTGACAGTATTGGCCCACATGGATAAGGCTACCTGGTCTACGGTGTTCTTAACACCTCCAAGGATCTATCATCTCCAATAAGGCTTATGTTAGTGTCAGTATTTACATCCTCCCGTCAGTGATCAAAAATCCTCTTTTCATATCATTTTAAGGGTCCCATTCAGAATTTTTTTATCATTCCACTAGGTCATGCAAAAAAATTAGTCACTGATGGTAGTCCTAGTCCAAAAACATCACTCTTCCCTAAATGTGATTACTTGTTGGCATACTTTCATATCTTGTTGACTGTACATCATCCATAAAGTTATTTTTATCATGCCATTTGTATCAGTCATAAGGTCATTATGTCAACTTGAAATTCAGTCCTTCAAGGTCTCATTAGGTCTTTTAGGGTTTTTCAAGGTTTCATTAGGTCATTAGGGTTGGAAAGGTCCCATTCCTTTGCATAAGACCAACAATTAAAGGGTGATCAAATAACATCCCTTCACCATGTGAAGATGATTTGTAAAGAGAAAAGCTTATTTCATTATGTAATTTTATGTCTTTCAAATGTAATAGTTTCACCATCCCAAGCTGTTAACTCAGTGTTCCAAAGATGCCAGACCATCGAAATTTCAATTTTTCAAAGGAAATAGTCAAGTGAAAGGGTAAAGTTTCAAAGGGTTAAGTGCATGCCAAAGGGGTTTGCCTTTTCCCAAGGGTGTCCAAATCATCATTTTCCACAAGCACTAAACCCTAATGTCCTCACCCATTGAGCTAGGGTTGGCCATGGAATCAGAGACATCTGAATATATGAGGCATAAGGGAGGCCACTTCAGCAAGTATGAGGCCATTCCAACTCATACACATCATGTCTCCATCATTTTTCAATAAGTCATTCCAAGGGACAAATCATTTGCCACACATAGGGCCAGTTTTTCTTCAAACTATGTTTTAGACCAAACATGGATGCATTTGGAAAAAGTGAGAGAGTATTTTGTCCATAACAGGCCAAGGAAGAAAAAACTCCTTCACTTTTTACACAGGTGTCATAGTTTTAGAGAAATATCAAAAATACAATTGCTACAATAGAGTTTTTTCACTTCTAAAGTGACTTTGGAAAAATCACTTTTTCTTCTACCTTGAGTCTCCAAATGACTTTATTAATGAGTCAAATGATAACTAGCCAAAACTATCTTTCCAATGAGCTATCATGCACTCAATATGGAGTTGAGGAAGACCTCCAAAAGTTTCCTGCAAGAGAACACTTCATTTTGCACCCTCATTTTGCACCTTTTTACCAGTCTTGGGATAATTCACTTTTAAGGAACTCTAACTGATCATTTTTAGTTCTTGATAGGTCCATTATGTAGCCAAGTGAGAGACCTTTCCAATGAGCTATCATGGGCTCAATTTGGACATGGGGAAAGCATCCAAAAGTGTCTTGTAAAAAGGCATTACACATATAGGAGGAGGCATTGCGCATAAAGCAGGAGCGTTGCGCATAGAGGAGAGAGCGTTGCACATAGGGACTAAGTGCTGCGCATAGGGCCTATTTGCCAACGCAATTTTACATGGTGTTGTGAATAGATCCGGAGTGCTACGCACCTGTAAAAGGCATGTTCATAGGGCCAACAAGCACCAAAACCACCCTATCAATCATCCAAATTTCTCTTTTGCCACCTAGAACTTCTAAACAAGGTTTCAAAGCTTCAAAATTCAACAAACATGGACAAAGAGGATAGAGATTATGAGGAGGATGAAAATAGTGGCAGTGAAATCTTGGGAGATGAACCTCAGCATCAGAGAAAACCACATAAAGGAGGCAGAATCATCAGAGAGGAACCATCAAACATCAAAGAGTTACAGGCTTCTCATATGACTGTCTCTTGTATCAGGCATCTAGGGTGTTATGAGTTTTGCGAGCAGGTACAAAGAGGTCAACATCATCCTGAGCTGACCAGGCTTTTTGTAGCCAATATCCGTGATAACAAAGTCACTCTTGTTGGGGTGAAATTTACAGTTTCATCCTCCATCATTGTTGATGCCACAAGGATTCCAAATGTGGTGGAAAATGGTATAAGGCACAATATTTGGATGAGCATTACTATGAGCCATACATCAAATCCAGATACAGAAATGAAAAGAAGATGACCTTTCCTTTCAATTTCCTTGAAGACAAGTATGCCCCTATGATGAGGATCATTATGAAGTATTTTACATGTGAGGACAGATTTTCTAGATTGTACACTTATCACATTAGGCTTCTTATGCACTTCACAAGGGTGAAAATGTTGAGCATCCCGTATTTCTTATTCAAGAACATTGAGAAGATGGCCTATATTGTACAGAAAAATCCATACCCCCAGCAGATGAGTAGTATCTATCATTATTCCCTTATTAAGATGATTTTGCTACATCATCTCAACCTCCTTAACATCTCCTGTGATACATTCATTGCTAATGACATCTTCAATGGTCCTCACATTCCTCCACCAGTGCCCCAAGAAGTAGAAAGGCCTTCCAGCGGTGCCAACATAAAGAAAGATGAGAAGGCTAAAGAGACTAAAGCTATTAAGGTGCCAGAAGCCTACAAGACATATCAGAGAGGGGATAAAAAGTTGTTTGTATCAGATAGGCAAGTGTTCAATCCACTTGATGTGGAAGGGGCCTTGCCTTCTTCATCAGCTCATAGGAAAATTCTTGCTCCACAAAATGTGGAAGGGGCTTTACCTTCTTTATCGACACAACAGGTACAATAGGTGTAGCAGCTGCATAAAGGGAAGGAAAAGATGTTGGAGGAAATCCTTGATGATGAGGAGGAAAGGGAATTTGATTTGATGGAAGATGATGAACCAGAACAGCCACACATCCATCATGACATTGAGATAGTTGACTTGGAGGCTCAATATGAGGCAACGAACGAAAGCATAACCATAAGGGAAAAAGATGCACATATCCAAGAACTGATGGACAACTTGGCGAGAGCTACATATGTCATTTCATACCTTGAGCAAATGAACAAGCAACTAAGTGAAAAAAAAATACTCATGGAGTTGGAACGTTTTAAAGCAAAGAGGCAAAGTGACAAGGGCAAGTCAGTAATGCAAGAGGAAGAAACATCGACTACCTTGACTGCAAAACAAAGAATTGAGAAGGAAATTGAGGAGGATAGAGAAACTTGGCTTGATAGGGTCAATTTGCATTTGGAGAATCTACTACAAATGGCTAATAGGGGCAATCAAATCATCAAGCACATGGCTTGGCATTACAAGACCCAGAACAAGATTTGTAACATAAGGGTCAAGCAAATGAAAATGAGGCTAAAACAAGAACTCAAAGGCAAAATGGAGGGTGATAGGCTTATGTTGATTTATGAAGCTTCCTTGGCTAACCAAGACACTTCATTTTGCCTTTGAGTTCAAAAAAGGTCAAAAAACTGGCGCTGTGCTTTTCATAGAGGCATATAATGAAGGAATTGTCAGGAGTTTTGGATTCATAATTATGATTGCATGCACCCTAAGCATTTTCTAAGATTTTTGAGAAGAATTGGTCAACCAAAAGGTCAAAAAACACCCCAAAAATGACCTTTCTACCCTTTTTTGGACACATAGAAGAAGTCTTGGGAAAATACATTTTTGAGGAGTCAAATGAGCTTCAAATGAAACAATTCAAGATGGTTTGGAAATAATACTTGACCCGATTTCCAATGAGCTATCATGAGCTCAATTTGGACACTGGGAAGGCCTCCAAAAAGGCAATGAAAAAAACGATGCACATAGAGCTTGGGCGCTGCGCATAGGACAAAAATTGTGTTGGGTTTCCATTTCACTATGCCTTGACTGTAATTTTGGGTTTCCTCTCATGGATGGTATTTTACTAATGTAAATGGTGACTAGGCATGTAATATGATGGATAATAAGTACTAGAAGGAAGATTCATTAGATTAAAAGTTATCTTGAGGACAAATGAATCAGTTTCCTCACTTTTAGAGGCAAGTTGTTAGGTTGCCTAGATTCTAGTTTCTTCTTTAGTTTTTGTTGGATTAGTTCCTCATATTAGCAATTAGACCCTTGAGGATGGGAGGGGGTTGAATCATTGTCTATATCTTATTCTTCTTTCTCATTGTAAAGGGTTTGACTCCATTGGATGCTTATGCTTTGATATACATCATTTTATATCAGTTGCAGCAGGAGATTAATGAAAAATTGCAACTATTTCTTTGGGATCCATGTGGTATGATGCTCAGTTTAGTTTTCCTTATGTTTTCATGTGTTAAAATGCATTGTTGATTCCATTTCATCATTTCATGCTCTTTATGTGAATGTATACAAGTCTGAAATGCAAAATCCATAGTTTCTATGCTCTATTTTGGGTAGACATTTCACAGTCTATGTTTTCTTCAATTTAGGAAGAATCCATGTTGCTTAAAGATCTTTCTAGCTCCTCACCTGTCTTGAATCACTTCACCCATCAAACCCTAGAGTGTTGAGCCTTGTGCCTACCTTGCCCCATCGAATACCCTGCAATTTTGACCTAATTTCCTTGGCCTAAATGTTTGGCTCCTCGTGATCTAGAAAAACCCTTCAAAACCAAATCAAACATTGTGCTACTATACCTAGACTAATATCATTTTCTTGATCCAGTCATCTTGGCTGAGATCCTTATGGAGAGAGCCCTCTCCTAGCCTAATAGGGCTAGCTACTTGGTTAAGCGTGGTTTATGGTTACCCTGGCATTGCCTTCCTTTAGCCTGAGGTTCAATCCAGGTGATAACACCTCCTGCCCGCCAACATTCTCTAATACTTCATTTGTAAATGGTGTTGGAAACGGATTGCACACACATGCATCATTCAACTTTTTTAGATCTACTCATATTCAAATTTTTCCTTTCTTTTTCTTCTCTTGGACCACCATTGGGCTTACCAAATCAGAATTTTCTATGGATTCAATAATACTAGCATCCAACATCTTATCAAGCTCTTGGATCACCTTTTCTTTATACTTTGGATTTAACCGATAAGGTCTCTTCTTGGCAGGCTTCTCATCCAGTTTCAACGTAATCTTCATAACACCTAAATATCCAACAATCCTCTTCAAATCTGAAAACTTTTTTGGGAATAGATCCTGGCACTTGTGCAATAGTTCAACCACCTTATCGACTATATCTTCATCCCAACAATCTCCTACCTTCGTGAACTTAGGTTCTAATTCAGAGCCAATGTTTACTTGTCTAGTTTTCAAAGGTTCTGATATATCTAGGTTCGCAGCTTTCGATCCTTCGACTTCGCGTTGTCCTTCTATATTTGGAATGTTAATACTTCATGGGTCTTCTTCTTCCTCAGTAGTCACATTGTAACACTCTAGCGCATGGCACACCTGTGCACTCCAACCCGGTTGAGCCCATTCTACCGGTTCCTTAGGTGTTCTGAATATAACTACTTTTATCTCATGGAGGGCTTCATCAATGCACTCAAACCCATCCTCAAAGATAAAAGTTAATAAGAAACTCTCCCTTAATATGTCCCATGGTGAAGCTTCATCTCCAAATACCAATTCAGTGGAATTGTATCTAAGGTATGACAAAAACTGTGCACCCATTCTGGTTGTGGTTCCATTCCCCAAGCTTTAGTCCATTGTGCAAAATTATCATGTGGATCATCCTTCTCGCTGTATTTTTCTGTCATTCGAGTATTAGCATGCCCAAACCATAATTTCATCATCCTTCTATATTCCTTCCATCCAGTGAAGCTCTCCTTGCGCGTACCCCACCAACAAGCAGGCGTAGCACGCAACCCCAACTCTAGTGCCTAGAAGTGATGTTCTTCTGGTACTTCCCTTTCAAATTCATCTACAAATAGATCCACATTAGTCAAACCATCATAATCTGAAGGGTTTCTTACCTTAGTTGAGACACATCGCATTGATTTGGTCATCATATTGCAATGGAGCATAGATACTTCATGCAACCGATTCTTCTAGTGTTCCATCTCTTCATCCAAATATGAGGTGTAGGAGCTATCCCTGCCCCACAAAATTCATCCATCAGCCGTAAGATTGATTCAATCTTCATCTTGCACTATGGTCTTGTATATCTGATCCATTTCATCATCACTTTCCACAAAGTCATGAAAAGGTTCAGTAAACTACGCTCCTTCTGCGGGGTCTAGTAGCACTATAACCCTAAGCGGTTTCTGTTCAAATGTCATCTTCTGTTTCTTCAAGTTGATTACCACATCTATATCAAAATCCCAGTTAATTCCTAGTAGCGTGGGGTGTGGGTTATTGTCATCCACTATTTTAATGACCTTAAAGTCAGCCAACGCACTTGCACCCTCAATGCCCACCGTTACACAATATAAGTGCCCTATCAAAATAATCTTCTGTTGATTTTCCATGCACATCATAATAGGATACCACTGCAACGTAGGTCTCCCCATCCTTTCCCACATTTTTTTAGGTAGGACGTTTGCATCAATTCCTAAATCTAATATTACTTGGTCCATTTCATATTCACCTATCTGTGCAGTCAGCCTCATTTTGCACCCTATGCACTTCTTACGATTACCAATTTTCCTCACATTGCGCTATTCAGTAGAAGTCTTTTCTTTATTTCCACACTTGTCGATTAACTCTTGCAACCCTTCTACCACTTTCTTATCGCACAGTAACTTCATACGAGTCTTCAGAAAGGTAGCGAGTACTGATGTATCGACCTCTTGTGTTGCACTAATCTCTGACATTTTATCCTGGCTTCATGAGGTGGAGGCCTCAACAAAGTTATTCTTTGCTTCCATTAAGATATCTTTAGCGGGATTAAGATCAAAGTCTATTTCCTTCTTAGCAGCCTTGCGTACCCACCCTTCATCCTTTTGCTACTTACCTTTATCTACGCTAGTCTTTATACCACTTCTTTTCACTATATTTATGCTCTAATCCTCTTCGTGGGGATCAACCCTCATCATTTGAATGTTCTGCATGGGCTGCTAGGGCTTCACCTTCTTTTCTTGCATCTTTTCCATAAGGACCAAACATTCCTCTAGCACATGGTCAAATTTTCGACAATACTGACATGATGGATGCATGGGGTTTGTACAATATCATGCGAAGTGCCCTACTTCACCACAATTATAGCAGATTACCTACCCACATCCTCAACCAGTTCAGCCCCCTCTTCCTCGTCCTTGGCCTTGGAATTCTTTGCGCATTGTTTATGTGCCCTCATCCTAAGGCCAATTCTCTACTTGCATTGGGTAGGTAGGGGTTCTATCCATCATCAACTCATAACTATTACAATGGCATTCATCATGACCCACAAATTACAGAAATTTCAAAACAACTGTTGAGGGGTGTGTACAAACTTCTATAGTAAATGGAAATTATCATTCATGTGTTGTGCTGTAACCTGACAGATAGTGCACCATAGCGCAGCTCCCGCACTTGTCCCAACATTATTCTATGGTTTCAGGGGAATATTCCCTCCCCGCATAATACAGTTCTTATAAATTAGGCAATGGTCCTTATCATGTCCATGACTATTTCATTTCAAACACCAAACTTCAGCGCACACCTCTAGTTGGGCTTCCTTTCCTTTCTTCAAGCTCTGCAACTCCAAGTGCATGCTTTCTAGCTGCAAGTGAATCTATTGCACTCCAAGGTTCGTATCTTGTATGGGCAAGGCATCTAGCCTCATCGCAATCTCTAAGGCTTCAGATTGTGTTTCTATCTTTTGTTATGACAGAGGCACTCTCAAGTACAGAAATAATGATGATATATACCAGTCGTGATGCTGGGAATCTGTAATCACCATATTACCTTTCCTAATCAGGCATTTCAACCTTTGATCGAAATCTAAAGGTGTCTCATCTACCTTTTGTCAAATTTCTTTAAATTCAGTCACTGCCTGCGCCTATGACTTAACATTTATGAACTCCTTGTTTAGAGCTTTCTAGGTATCTACCAATGTCGTGGTGGGGTTATCAGTGCAATACTTGATGTACCATGTCAATTCTCGATCCTGTAAGGCTATGACCAACTACATTTCATTGATGTTATCATTTGTAATCTGTTGCGCCATCCATACAGCTCTTGTGACAAAACATAATTGTTCGAGATCTTCACTCCCTACACCTCTAAAGATCGACACCTTCATCACATTCGTCATGTTGAGTGGTGGTAGCGGAGGTGGAAGGGGTGAAGGGCTAGGTGTATTAGGTGGAGGTGGAGTGGATGGATGAGGTATCCTCGGATACCTTGCGTAATTAATTGAACTTCACTTCATGGTGTAGTCAGCACCATCCCTTTATAATCACTTGAAGGGGGTTCAATGAGCCGACTATACTCTGAGCTTGATCCTTTGTTTCTTCTAAAGAATCTCTCACTTCGTGTAGCCCCAAACGTCAAGGTAACTGCATAACCCTCTTTTCACATAACAAGATTTTAATCCAAGTCTTTAATGATTTCAAATAATTACCTCACGGTCCCTTAAAGAGTCTTCATTCCGCTTCGCTATAGCTCATATTTATATCAATTGTGAAATAAGTCACAAAAAATCTCAGTGTGTGATCAATCCAATGATCCACAACCCACACGATATTACTTTTTGATGCCTCCAGATGTCACACTAGTTCCAGAGTCCACAATATAGGGTCGTCAAGCCTCCACGTCCCATGACTATCAGCCAATTTAGACAACCACTCATGTAGTTTGTCAGGGAAGAAACAGAAGAACACGTCGATCTCGTCTGTGTACAAAAATATTTCACTGCTACTCCTTCGATAATTTATGGCTCCTGTTCTCTTGAGCCGCGGACGCATGCAAGTTTCGATCAATCCACTTTTCAATATCTTCCTTTGTAGGAAACCATTTATCACACATCTCTTAGATAGATCCTGTCCTGGCAACTGAACCATTTGTTGGCTTAATGGGGCCTTACCCAGGTTCAGAGTTGTTCGTGCCAACCAACAAAACCCTAACTTCTGACCCTTTAGGCAACAACCTGCATAGCGCAGGCTGCAGTCTCAACTAAAGTAGTATTGGGGGATGCTAGAACCAGGTTTTTGCATCCAGAGACCATGTGATAAGTGATCTTAAGCCCTTGTAGCTCAGATCTGCCTTTGCACAGATCTAGGTCTTCCTATGGTCTTCTACTGCAACTCTAAGAATATGGTTTCTAGACCTTCCTGAAGGTCTGCGATGAGACTTTATAGACCTAAAAGAAGCAGAATGTCCACTTTCACGCACTAAATAGTTACCCTAGATCTACCTTCACATAGATCTACCCAATTCAATAGAAATCATAATATAGTTATCCTTTATCTTCACGAAAACAGATTATCACTTAGTTCATAAATAGATATTAAAGATTCAATAAGTTCATGCAACAATTATAATTCATTCCACAGAAAACAGATCATTAGCCATAATGCATAACTTAAACAGAAATGAGGATAAAACACAGAGGCAAGATAATCATTCCAAAATCAGCCTATTATATTCAGCGTTCAACTTTACAGACTCTTCCATCCTGTGCACCTAGCTGTAGGGGCCCATGCACTCAGCTAATGAGCCTTCCCCTTTCACCTAAGTACAGGAAACAGAGATTTACTACCTTAGCACTTTCCCAAGACAATAATCTTCTATCTTAGATTGATACTTAGACTCACTATGAATCAACTATATAGAGCTTTTTCAATACAATACCATGGTCCGTAGACCATGGGTGAGTCTCAAAATCAGCCTATCACTTACCCAAACAAGGGGCTAAAACCCTTTTGACTCCTACTTAGTTGCACACTCCTCTTACACATTTCACGGAGAATTTACATTCTTTTACAAAATATTTTTCAAAAATTGGTCAAACTAACCCAAAATTGACCCTAGGGACCCTATCCCAACACTTTTTGCATCTCGGCCCTTGCATAATTTGGAAATCATATTTGCCAAAGTTTAAATATGAGAAAGGTAATAATGTTGCTTTACATCTTATCAAATTCCATATGCATTTACGGAGGCTTCAGGTTGAATGGCATGAAGATGTTCATGTTTACTTTGGAAGGAAATGTCAGGTATTGGTAAGAAAATTTTCCAACTGCTAGTATATGTTCTTTAAAGCGTTTTCATACTACACTTTTTTGAGAAATACAAAGAAGATTATCCATGTTTTTTGCTTGTTTAAAATTTTTGTGATCATTTTGAAATTTTTATTCAATACCTGGTAAGTTACTTTGAAGATGATCAATTTATGGATGATGAGATTATGGAGGCTATTCATGAGAGACATTTCAATCATGAAGAAGTTGAAGAAGTTGGTTGTTATGACACTCAAGAAAATTTTCAACATGTGGTTATTTATCCCATGATTGAAAATGAAGCAAATCTTCATTTCAATGACTTAATTTCACATGAACTTGTTGATGACATTTCACAGCCTCTATACATTTCAGAAGAATGAGAGAACAAGCAACCCAACTATAATGAACAAACAAATCTTATAGATGATAGTTTGCAGTGATCTTCTTAAATTTTCATAAATACAAATGATCATTCTAGTTGCCTCGTATTTCCTTCTTCTCCCAAGTTTTTAATTCAAGAAAAAATTTATGAAAATCGAAATTCTAAGTTTGCTTGAATAGAAACTCAAGAAAGGCATGATCCATCCATTTTTCAGCAATAATATGCAGCAAGTTTGTTCCTTTAAACTTAGTGCAAAAGTTTTTGAAGGGCAAATTGTTTTAGACCCCATGGGTGTAGACTTTTTTGTTATTCAAGATGTGGCTATCTTAATTGAAAATATACCTCCAGTTTCAGATAATGAATATTTTTCTTAAGAAGAACAGGTTGTCCCAAAACCTATGGATGTTGTAATTGTGGATGAATTGGTTGTTTCAAATGAATATAGTAAGATTAATGAAAAAAATACTCCCTTTCCCTTAGAAAACATTCCTTTTGCAGATCATTAGAACATAACTTTCCATGTTTTTCAAGATCCTCTCGCCAATCTATTGAGGTCATCAAGGAAAATGGTCGTTCTTATGTTTGTAAATATGGTCAACAGTTTCAATGGTTGTTTGGGTTGCCAGTATCATATATTTCCTACCTTCTCATGAGAAGTACGAGCAAAATTCAGTTAAGTATGCATTTAATTGACTGATTACATTGGAAATTTGTTATTACTTGATATTGCAGTCATTTCAGCAAATTAGAGTGAGTAGGTGTGATGAATAAGCTCCACTCTTTGAGCATTATTTTTAGTTTTCAGTATACAGTTTAGATTTCAGTTTAAAGAATGGATTTAATTCAGTTTGAGGATTAGAATAGATTATCAATTGGTTTTCAGTTGCAGTGGTTTTATGGCAGAGCACAATGTAGGCTTGGGTTTATCCCAATGGATCAAGCTAGTAGTCTATGGTGTTCTTTGTCACCTCACTAGGAGGATGCCATCCCCATTGGAGCCATTGTTAGGGTCCTATAATATGGGTAATTTGTTTGTGTAGTTATCCATTTTGGGAATCTGTTATAAAGTTTAGCCTATAAATCACTAGGTGTCATAGCCTAAAGGTTGCTTGTCCAAGGAGCCATTTAGTTTTTGAAGTTTGGTGGCTAAGGCAAAGTATGGATGTTTGGGAGTTTTTTTGCATATAAATTCTAGTTCAGATCATGTTGCAAGTGTTTTCATGATAAAATCTCAGAAGCATATTTCCAATAGTATATTTGGTGCTTCAAACTGACTCCCAGATCAAAAGATAGGGCAAGTTGAAGTCTGCTCTTGAAAACCACAAAACAAAGAAAAATGGTTGTGTAAAATTATTTATTTGAGTTATAAAAATGAATTCAAAAATAATAAAATCTATAAACTATATGCATCATATTTATTTATCATACCTCATCCAAAGTTAGAAATCCAAAAGTCACAATATTTCGATTTTTTTTTTTAAATAATATTTCCAAATATTTTGATGAAATTCATACTTCAAATTTCAAATTATTTATTTGAATGATTTATAAAACCATCATGTTTTCAAATCCATGTGTTGTGTCAAAAATCCATAGTTTTTTTTTTTTAATCCATGGCTTTTTTTCTCTTCCCATGGATTTTGAAACCCATGTGTTGTTTTTCCATGGCTAGTAAAGTATTTTTATTTTTCCTTTTACCCCTATAGAATATTTGGATGGATTTCCAAAACCATGCGTTGTTTCTACTGGCCTTCCTTTTGCTTTCCCTTGTACTTGTAATTTTTTTTTACATATGTAAGTCTTGTTTTACTTATCCTCCTATCTGTAAAATGCATTTACATTCTAAGACACCTAGCAGTAGAAGATCAATAGATTGAGGACCATTTTGCAGATTTCCAGCATTCAGAAAACTAATTCCAAAGTTTAATGAACAGTTCAATATTTCCAGCAGATAATTTGGAGATATTATGTTATTTTTAGTTTATTATTTAGATATTTCCATAAGTTGTTAGAGAATATTTTGTAATCATTTCCTTTTTTGAGAATCTGATATTAGTTTAGAAGAAAGTCTATAAATATGTTGTAATAAGAATTAGCATGGGTTCGGACTTGTATGAAGAAATAGACTTATGATGTAAAGTTCTTCACTATGCTCAAGTGGACCAATTTTTAGTAATATAGAAATATTTTTCAGGATTCTTGTGTCAGACTTATTGGTGAAGTTACCTTCTCTTGTTAATGTGTTATTCTTTGTCAATTCTTATCTTTCTCTTATTCATTTTGTTCAATGAAAAAAAGAATGTGAATTTGTTTCAGGACACTCAGTTCTGGCTTTTGGACAAAGTTAATGTTTTCAACTCAAATTAAACACTAGAATTCTTAATTTCTCTATGTTTAATGGATCCTTAAACTTTCCATCTTTTCCATCTCAAAAAAATCTTAAGATCTAATAAGTTTGCCTACCTTGCCCTGTTAATCTTATCTGTTGCTATTGTAATTGATAAACATTAAACTTAATTGACTCCATTGCCCAATGGTTTTCCCCTTATGTTCCAACTAAACCATCTCAAAAACCAAACCCTGAACTTCACATCTAGCCTAAAATTCTAAAATCAACAATGTTAAATCTGAAAGAGAGATCCCTCTCTATGTTTAGGAGGGCTAGCTTCTAGACTTGAAAGTGGTTTTGTGGTTACCTTTTCATTTCTTTCACAACCTTAAGAAATACATAGTGTTAACAGGTGGTCTCAAGGTTATTTACCAAAGGCTATGGAATCCCTTAACTAGTTTTGGTAGGATACATGGTAAATCCTGAGGGAGCAGTCTCAGTTTAGAGCCTAGTGATCTAGGTTTGGATTGCAGTAAAGCCTGAGAGACTGGTACCATTTTAGGGTCTAGTGATCTACGATTAGATTTAAGTAAAGCCTGAGAGACAAGGAAACGGAAAATTCGTCAAGGATACTGATGGATTCTGGATGGCATTCCAAGCTCAATTCAGTGTTGTGATCAGAGAACCGGTTTTGGTGTGATTACAGTTTGGTGAGGGTGAAGGTAGTTTAACCTTTCGATTCCCTTGGTTGTTTTGGATTGGTTTAGCCATGAGATCCCACATTCACACTTGGAATATGGCACAGGGGTGATTGGCTGAAAGAAAGATTTGGTTCAACCATGTCTACGGTTAGGTGGTACATGGAAGTCACGAACCAATCTAATTTTCCTATGGTTAATAAAAGCTAAGTTCTCTTGGTTTTTTACTTGTTTATATGTGGATTTAATGGTTGTTATCTCACTCTTATTTCCATGGTTTTATGTTGGTTATAAGCATGGTTAATTGACTAGTTCATTTCATGGTTAGTTCATGTATTTAATTGCAATGGTTAAAATGATGGATGAAAGGCCTAATTTATGTTGTAAAGGTTCAAGGGGGAAGGTGTTGATCCTTCTTGTCATGTTCCATAAGAGTTTACAGTAACTCGTGCTTTGTCTTGTATCCTAGACCTGTAGATTGCATTGATGCCAAGCATTTGATAGAATGTCAGTCTCAGTTGGGGATGGTCAGGCCTAGTCCTGAGGTTTCTTTCGGTTTATTTGTCTTATCATCATGTCTTTGATGGATTTTGAAATTTACGACAAGTTTTGGGCAGTGGTCGGAATTTTGGGCTAGAAAATGCCTTAAATTTTGTAGACACTGGCACAGGTCTACTGGGAAAAGTACCTGGACGCAGGCATGCAGGCTTTGAGATCATCCAAAGGTCCCTGGACACTCGCATTCCCATAGCATGAGAGTGTCTAGAGGTCAAGAGGTCAAAAAAGCTAGTGAGACCCAGGGGTATGATGCCTAAGTGGTTGCGATGCCTCTTGGGAATGTTGTTGCTGATGTTGGAGGTATGGTTATTAACTTATTGTGTTTTTGTCGATTCCATTTCTTTAAGGTCACCAAGGAGGTTGAATCATATCATAATAGCCTCTCGTGGCATGTTTACCCCGGTTGGCCGGTTACTTGGGTAGATGTTATAAGAGGGTGTTACAACAACCCCCCTCCAAACTTTTGCCTACACTTTAATTTTGGAGCCTACCATCTGTTTATAAGAACTTATCTTTTACATTCGTCAAGTGTTCCTCTTGGTTTTCTAGTGTCGTAATCACTTATTCTTACATTCATCACTCATGTAGGGTCTTAACTAAATCATGTTGCCAACAGTTGCACAACTTCCGATGACAAGTGAACTCTTTCTTAAACACAAGTACACTCATATTCTGATCTGGCATTGATTTTTGGTATTGCCTATGAGAGCTACATAATCCTCTATCACTAGATATTGTGAAATCTGTTGAGGAGCTAGACTGCCAATCCTGTCATAAAAGTAGTCGTTGGGAAAGTAAACCACACAGAAATCCATTAAGAGTCATAACTACGCAATCCATTGAGCCAGTGAACTGCGCAATCCCTTGTCGCTAGGAATTGCATAGTCACTTCTACTAATAGAATTCATAGTCCCCATGGATAAGAAATTTTGCATCCATAGAGAGTGGGGAGTGTGAAATCACCTATGGACAAGTGGCGCAAAGTTTATACTTCTGATCTAAGGACAAGTGTCACTTTCTCCTTGATTTTAGGCGTGAGCATCATAAACTCTAACCTAATCCCATGGGGGACAAATATGTATAATAGAGGATTGTAGAGCCCATTTTCATACTCAAAATTGGATCTCTAGCCTTCCCCATGAGTTCAAGGAGCTTCAGATTTGGTTTGCATCACTTTTCTGGGTAAGTTTCTAAAGTGTCACTTTTTACTGCTTTTTTCATCCCTTTTGTCATTTTCATGTTTGCAAGTGTCGATTTCCCTATTTATTATTGTAGATATTGGAATTTATGCTATATTTACCTTTTACAAGTGTTTTTTTAGTCTGTCATTCAACTTTTACAAGTGTTGCATCCCTCCCAAGCCATTTTTCCTACTAGCAGTTACTGTTGCTGGGTATTTTTATGCATGAATGATCTTTCCTTCATATGATATTTTCTAGTCAATAATAGTGATTTATCTAACTTATATTAAGGTCAATCTAAGCTTACTCCTTCCTCAACTTAAGATCTAGAAATTTTCCTCTCTCCCGAGCAAGACTGCACAATTCTTCATGAGTTTCTACCTTCCCCTACTATGAATTGAGCAATTCCAAGTCTCAATCTTATCCATTTCCAGTTGTGACTACACAATGTGCAATCACTGGCTTCCCCAACTACGCATTGTGCAAGTCCAACTCTTAGTTTCCCAGCCTTGGCCTCTGGTACTTCACATTGTGCAATTCTCTCTCTCTTTTGCCAGGTGAGACTATGCATTGTGTAGTCCCAAGCCTCAATCCATCCATTTATCAACTAAATTTGTGCAATCCCCCTCTCTCAATGCACATTACTCAATTGCAGAGCTTATCCTGCCCTCTTGGAACCCAACATTGTGTACTACAAGTATCTTGCCATAGGTACTACAGGTATTTGTTACACATTATTTTGTCATATCTCTTACTCACTTCTCGTGCCATATCCCGAAGCACCAAAACATTGAATACTATGTAGGATATCCATCATGATATATAGTCCAAAACCTCCCTGGAGAATTAAAGGAAAACTTCCCTAAAATCATTCTGGAGAAAGTTGCCTAAGAACCTAATTTTTGGCATCAACGTGTTTTGCTCCACTGCTTGCCCGTGTTGATGGAAGGTTTCTCAGTTATACACTCACATTTCTAGTGAGGGTTTTCATAGGAAAAATTGCACTGAACTCCTTCTGACAGGCTTTCCCAAACTATAGGATAAGCTTTGCTCACTAGAACCTTAAGGAACAACAAGCTAGATATTGGTTGTTATTGAAAGTGTCGAGCTCTCTCATTTGGGCCTCTTGATCTTATCATCATGGGATTTCCCCTTGATATGTGCACATTCCTCCCTCTTTTGTTGATCCCTAACTCCCTCCCTTCCTATAAACTCACCCCCTTGCATTCCCAAATGGTTGGTCATTTATTGTCGCATCCCTATGTTGAGATTATGGTTACATGCTACCCATTCTAGCTTGGAGAAGGAGTGATTGAAGAGTCTTTTCTTGGACTTGGACATCCACCCAAAGGAAGGATCCAACATCTAGGTATAGGTTGTATGCTTCCATTTTAGTTTCTTAATATATACATATGATGTTCACTTTCCATAATTGTGTAAATATTTATGTGATTAGATTAATGTTCCTTGATCTGTTAAGTAATTTATGCTTAATTTATGTTTTATATACTCTCATATCTTTCATTGTACTTTGATCTTACTTGCAAGTTTTCGAACGTGAAGAACAACTAAGGAGCAAGGCCTGGAGTGAAATATTCAAAGCCATCTCTAAGGATCAAGTTATTAGCATCAGAATGAGGTAGGTTCCTCCTTCTTACTGCATTTTTCAAGAATAAGTTAGGAAAGTGTGTATTAGATTGTTTGGTTTGTTGCTAGACCCACTCATTGGGCTAGAGGGATCACCTCTGTCTGCATAGAATATTTTCCTTCACAACAGAATTGAGCACACTTCTCTTTCATCAACATATAGCATCATACCTCGCAAGAGATAAACATTAAAGGAGACTATAGACAGTAATACTGAGGAAGTTGTTGAAATTCATTCGACATCAATTCCCATTATTTTTCATACACAGTTATACATTAAGAAGTACTCTGATATTTCATGGAATACTTTCAAGGATGCATTCACTACCACAAAATTCAAAGAAAATCTGGAGGATAGGCAGGTCTACATCAATATCCAATGGTTAGGGCTTCACATGGTTGCTTGCAGGTTCCCATTCTTACCATGCGCATATATTATCAAATGGATTCTACAAGGTTTAAATACCAAGAGAATGTCTTTAAATGTGCTAGTGGGCAGTATCTTTCCTCCTACCAAGAACATGACATCCACTTGGCCTACCACTTTCCAAAGCCTAAGTAGTATATGGACTCTCACTTCTATGTAGCAATGTGATATCCCAATACTAAGGAAGTGGTCAATATGTGGATGAAGGAATCATCAAAGTTTCGGTAGACACCAAACAATAATTGCAAGACTAAATCACTCCGAAAGGTGTTCTAGTTCTTGATAGTATTGTTTTGTCGAGTCCATGGAGTCAAGAATACCGAATCCTTCCCTAGAGGATGGGTGTGCATGCTCTATCAAATGGCCTCACAAGGGAAGATATTCAACTAGTCTGATCTGGTGTCTCAATAACTGAAGATCAATGTGAATAAGGAAAAAAATCCACCAAAAGGAAAGAAACAACAATTCTACATGTTTTCCTACCTATGGATGGTATATGTGCTCACAATGTTTTCCCTGGCATGGATTGGAAATGGACACCTAGTAAGCCTCCTATCCACATTTATTGCAATTTTTTAGTAGAATATAGCTACAAGATAGTCTTTGAAAATTTGGTTGATCATTTCTCAAGGTCCTATAACAGGTGATCTTTGAAGACTAAGGCCCTTGCATGTCACGTGAGGCAATGAGTGTAGTATTAGAAGTTGTAGAATGGTTTTCCTCACAGATGGAACTTACCTCAAAGTGTTTGGATGCCATAAACTATCTCTTCTCTTGTCAAGGTATGCCACCAACAAAGTAGTCATGCAAGAGGTAGCATATCATCTTGTCGTGGGCCTAACTATAGTACTACAGAGGAAGAAGAAGGAACCTTGGCCTTCTCTTCCCTTATAGGTGGGATATTACAAAATCAAGAACTTTAAGGCCACAAAAACTGAAACAAAGGAATTAGAAGACTTCAGGTTCGGTACAATAGGTTATCGTTAATATGATCCTAGAGGAATTTTCAAGAAGCATTGTGCCAAGTTGCATTTTGTCTATTCGTATGGCTCCTTTACTAGGTTTGAGGAAGGAAAGATGAAGAATCGATATAACGCATCTCAGTCATGGGCACCAAGAGATCAAGAAGGCCCTTCTAATGGAATTCTGGAACAAAGTGTCACCCTGGAAGAAAAGCAGCTTAAAGAGCACTCTCTAGTTAGAAATAAGTATAAAAATAAGGTTTCCCATAGCCCAACAGAGGAGAAAAGTCGCAAATTCAAAGCAGATCCAACCATTCTAAAAGCATATTTTGCAATAGAAAATAAAAGTAAGAAGTGGGAAGTAGAGAGGAAATGGGAGGAAGAATAGAATAAGAAGGAGAATCAAGAAAGGGGGGGGAATAGGAGAAGATGCAGGCATGAGAAGATTTAAGAAGGAAGAATTAAGAAAAAGCCACACTGAAGCAGGCCGAAGAAGAAAGGTGGAAATAATTCAAATAATAAGAAAGTAAGCAAAAGTAGGATCAAGAGATTTTTCAATAGATAAAGGATAAGATAGTGGCCTAGGACATGGAAATAGAACAAGGTGAGTGGAACTAGGATGTTGACCGAATGCCCACATCCCCTTATAGATGGGAAAGCCTCAGATGATGAAGAGTAAATCTCTCTTCTAATTGAAGATCTGATTATGGATGTTTGTAGCCCGATGATCTAGAACATCTTTCTTTCATTCACATAGAGAGGGTCGTCATCATTGACACTAGAAGGAATCCTCATACCATTGTTGCAACTAATCTAGCCTTTGTAGGAGCCTCAAAAGAAAATGCATATTCACTTATGGTGGAAAACAAACAAATGAAAAAGAATATCGAAGTTGCAAAGCAAAAAATAGAATAGCTCAAGTAGAGAATCAAAAACTAAATTTTGCACATGCTTACTTGTAGGAAATTCAAGCAAATATTTATGGCAAGGTTCAGGCTTTGGGAAACACTATGAGGCATCTTTATGGGGAGTTGGTCACTTTTCATAACGTAATAGTTCCCTTACATGATATGCAAAATAATTTGTGGGAAGATGTGAAATCTCTAAAAGTCATTCATGCAACCTTAATCGTAATCCATGAGTGGGGAACTAACTATAGGAGCGCACCAGCAGAATTGGTCAAGAAGATAAGGAAGGAAGCAAAATTGGAGTAGGCTAAGGTCATAATTATTATACAAAGAAACAAACAACTCGACACCTTCTTGGCCAACATTTTAGTTTCTTATGCATAAGTGTATAACAATTTGGATTCCTTAGTTTAAATAGTGACAAGATCCCCTCTGTAAGGAAATTTGTAGAAACATCATCAAGCATGAGGTCAACGAAATAATTGAACCATTTAAAGTAGATCACTACCAAAGAAGACCTAGAGTTTAATAGACATGACATGTAGAAGTATATAGGTGATCCTATGAAGATCAACACTATGATGTTCTTATTACAGAAAGAAATACAGTCTGACTCCAAAACCATCCGCCCAATGCTATGGGACCTAGAGTCTGCTACTAGCCTAACTATCTTGCAAAGTTTTAGGAAACCATCACATAATACAAAGTTGGGCATCACTATGTAACCACAAAATTATAACTTGAATTTGTTCAGCTAAAGTTTCCTCAAAATTCAAGCTTAATGTGTTTTTTCCTTTTAGGCTTGTCTTATTATCCTCTACCATTTTTGTCCTACATGGGTCTTGTATTATTGTATTTGAAATAAAATATGCAAGTGTAAGTCCAAGAGTTAGTTGTGGTTGTATTTGGATATTGAGACTTCACATCAAGGAGACCCCCTTCCCTATTGGCAGCTTCCAGCACCATCAACACTATGTTAGATGTCAAGAGATACATGTGTGGTGTTATGGCTAACATGGTATCATCATAAAAAATCTACTTTTAATTTCATTAGTTTCTTATCAGTTTGCCTAAATTTCAATTTACTTACTTTACATAATGTACTTGACTATTTATATTATCTTATTTTCGTTTGTTTCATTTTAGTTTAATTCAGGGAAATAAATCTTGGGCATATTCCCATTATCTCACTTCCACAATGATATTCAAGGAAGTTGGCAATAAAGAATATGAAACTTCACTCCATAATAAAGGTTTTAGTGGAGTTTTTAATTTCATTTTTTAATCATAACTAAAACAAAATTGTATTAATAATTTGGATGAGACATGCAATAGTACTTTTGTAGAGCCTCATGAAGCAAAAATGGCCCTTAAAGGCAGAGTGTTTGGGCCTAATATAGACCATGAGAAACAAAATTTTACATTTTTTCTATACAATTTTAAGTTATCTACTTATCCATAAGTATAGACTCTCCAAAAAATTCCTATCAAAAAGAAAAATTTACACTTCATATGGTATTGATCTACATTTGAGATCTTCCGCATTTGAATCCTATTTGTTCTCTTGTCAATTTTTCTCTTATATTTAGTTCTAAGAGCTCTTAGGTCTCCATGTTGACTGAGCTAGCTGAAAGGGGGGAGTTCAAATGTTTTTTGACCATATGCAGAGTTATTTCTTCCATTTTTTTCTTATATATCCAATTATGTCTTTGATTCTTCCATATAAGATCTCTAGTCTATATGATGCTCCAAGGCTATTGTAACAAAAGAAACTAATTAGTTGTGTCATATTTGTAGTGTGATAATGGAATATTCCTCATCCCCCTACATCTCTACAATAGAATTCCCTATTAAACCATAGGACTCTCAAAATTTTCCCCTATCGTTTTGCTTGAAACCACCAACCTACTCCAAAATTGGAAACAAGGAATCTTAAAGAGAGAAGTGAACCCTCAAGAGCCCCGACGAGATGAAATAATAAAAAAAAAAACAAAACAAAACAAAAAACAAAAACAAAAACAAAAACAAAAAAACAAAAACAAAAACAAAAACTTAAGGGGATTATAATTAAACATTCACTTCTTTCTCTCTATCGTCAGCCACCAATAAATTAAATACAAGCCAATGAGATATATCCATCGTGACAATCAATTTCTAGAGGATTTGAATGAGCCCATCTATGGGAGATGTGGATGGAGTAGACCTCCAAAGAATTTGAATAACCTTGACATAGTTTTACACCCTAACTCTATCTTCCTTATGCTTGGGGAAGTACCCATCTTGGATATGGAAATTAAAACTATATTCTCCATCTTATCACTTCTCTCTAGATTTTTACCTTTGTCCTACTCAAGCCTTTAATTGCTCGCAATGCCATATCGTCTTCTATGCAATAGTTTTGGATAGGGGTTGAAAAGACTTGGAAAGGTTTGAGTGCTTTGAGTTGTTGGGTTTTCATCATAGGTACTTGGCCACATGTCCCTTAACAAATATGTAATTTCCAACCTGTCCAATTTGTTTTCTAGCATCAAATGACACTTAGTGATGGCGGGAGGGGTCAATTTCCTTGCTATCATGCAACCAAGTATTTATGTGTTATATTGTTTTTCAATATTCCCCCCTTGCCTAATTTGGTTCCAAGGTTTTCTAGTATATCTACCTTCAAAGTATTTTTTCTTAAAATATGAAAGGATTCATAATGTTCAAACTTATGAAGCAAGCATCTAATTATTTGCAGAAGATTCTTTAGTTTCAATTTTTAAAGGGAGTTGTCTTATTGAAAATAAGAAATGAGAGGGGAGGAGTCCCCTACTATGATTAACTTGGAAACCTTTTGAGATAAATCTTGGAGAATACCTTGGAATAACATATAAGAGTATGCTTGATTATTTAAAACTATTCCCAAACCTTTAGAGTAAGTTATTTCTCATTTTCCTCTTATATAATAGATTCCCCCACTCAACCCTTCCACCCCCGGGTTTTAGCAGAGGTTTTATCAGATGTTTTATATAAATAAATTTAAAAAAATGGGAATTATGATGCGTAATGAAAAGTAAAAGTCTTGGATGTTCATATAATTGGTATGCATTGTCACTATTTGTTTTTCTTAATGATGCACTCATGCTACTATAATTGTTATGCACTATGCCATACATTTTGTTTATGGCACACCAGTGCTAGGGTAATCTTTATGCATTGACCAATATTTTTTACATAGGGCATATTAAGCTTTGTAATTTAAAAATAGTAACAGTAGTGCCTATATTACCATGTGCAATAGAGTGACATGAAATTGCAAAAAATATGTACTAAGCACTAGTGCATATGTATCATTAACATGCAACTATTTCTATTTTATTACACACACCATTTAGTGAATTCAAAATAATACAATGCACCAATATGTATGTATTTTAATTACCTTTTTTTTACAATTTTTAAAATAATTATATCAAAATCAAATATTTTTATAATAATATTGATTTTTATATTTAAATTATAACATTATGATATAATGATTTCATTAATGCATTATCTGATGGATTACACCTTTGTTATCATTAGCAATTTACATTATCCATATTTTTTAGCAATATAACATTTTACAATATTAGATAATGAAATAAAATCATAAACTCATTTTATTATATATGAATAAAAGACCCATTGTCATACCAAAATTGGCAAAGTAAAGGTCCGCAATAATAAAATGTAACCAATATATAATTTTTGCACTTATTGGTAACTTATTAACATCCAATTAGTGTGCATTATGGTGCCATTGATGACAACAGGGTGTCATTGATGTCAAAGGGTTGTCTAAGACAACAACAATATCATTCATGGGTTCAAAGAAGTAGTATGACAGTTGGACACCTTGTATACCCTTGTCAAGTGAGGTCCAAGGAAGCTTGAAGTTATTTGAGTTTTTGTTGTATTTATAGCACCCTAATTATCCTATAAATGGCATTATTGCGTAGGCCTCATCAATACCATTCCAAAAATATATCTTGCTCTTAAAAACTCCTCTTGGATGAGAATTTATGACCATTTGAAAATAAACATTAGATGGAGGCCAAAACTATAGGAAAAAAACCCAAATTATTGATATGTTAAAGAGTTTGCACCTTTTGGGCGCATCCATGCTTCATTGTTCAGGTAAACTACAGATCTCAGAATAACTTGCATGAACTTTAACTTATTAAAGAGTGTGCACTTTTTCACTGATCAGATGACTCTAGTAACCAAATGAGAAAGTTTATGGTGGATGATGTTAATATTTGCATGACATTGAACAAGTGTCATTGATTCAATAGAATGATGACATGTGGCAACCTTCATAGTCAGCCACTTCCACCATGGTCTAGCTATGCATTAGCACATGGAACATCGTGATAAGCCAAATGATATGACACCAAAAACATAGTCAACATGACACATTAGTAGATGATGTCATCAAAATGACATGGCACCACCAAGGGTTACCACATGGCAGGAACAATTGGAAGTTTTTTATTGGTGATAATACCAAATATGGGTGACATATGGCACCCCTCATGGGCTACCACATGGCATGATGACATCATGTTGATATCATCATGTAGATGATCAGGGACCCTTGAGGACCTGGTCATATGAAATGGTGATATGGACCACTTGATTTATTGTTGAATGTTAGTTTCGCTGTGCTAATTTCAACTTCAGAATGAAAAAAAATTGCTTATCATTTGCTTCATGTGCATAGGTTTCCTTTATGGTGTTTGTGAATGTAACAGGTAAATTTTGTCAAGTTTTATGTCAAAATCATGAGAAAAATAGCATGAAAGTAAAGTGTTTAACAACAACAAACAAATGTACTGCAAACCATCAAAATGAACACTTAACAGTGTTTTGACGAAGGAGTTCACCCCTCTTGGGCTACATCTCCTTAGTCCAACTTCCATGGCTTGGGCCTCTCTATTAGCTCAAAATGGAAAAATTGTTGTTTACAATTCTCTACTTCTCCTAAAACCTACTTCAATGTGCTTAGAACATCAAAATCATATAGGAATGCCTTTTCCTAATCCCAATTTGGTCGAATTTTGAAAAATTTATGGAAAAAAATCAATTTCTCATAGTAAAACTCCACTAAAACTAGAGGAACTCTAGTTAACTCCACTAAATATGGAGTTACTGTCAAGTTTGGGGGGACTGCCAAATTTTCCACCATAATAAACTTCGCATTAACTATAAGATAAACTTGGATTAATTTTGGTTAAACGTGATTAGTGCTAATACCGCGTGTTTATGGTAAACCGTTAGTCTGGCGGTTATGTTCTAATGGTCACGTATGAGCAGTAAATGCCAACAGTTATGTCGGTCATTATGGTTTTACACTGGATGCCAGTTCTATGGTAATGGTCACAAGGGAAGGGGTTGGCTCCCTCCTCCTCCCAACTGCCAATGGTTAACATAATGTATACAATACACAACCATTGAATGTTAAGACTCGAAGATGTGGTAGAACGGTAAGGCATGAGGTTTATACGGGCAAGGTCATGTGTTCAATCCACTGACCTACCCATAATCTTGTTGCAGCACGCTGATAATGTTGACCTTTTGGGAGGGACAGGTGGCGACCTCCAGGATTGCCACTTATCTCCTCCTCATTGGTGTATCCTTCATCCAATGAAAACAAACCACATCACCACACCATTACCCAGCCACAACACACCACTTGGTGAGTCCTTACTGGACATTGACCATCTTTGACCCTACCCAATCATTGGCCATGTCAGCAATACAAACTACTGACTATGCAGTGATTGTACCTTTTTTTTCAAAAATTCCTCTCCTTGGCAAAGTGGATAGAACGTGATATCTTCCTCATACGAGATCGGTTTTGAGTGAAATGAGTTACGTTGGGAATGTATCACCGAGATAGACATGAACATTTAGGTTTCAAGCGATTTTGAGAACTTTGATGGTTGAGATAAATATCGAGCACCTGATCATTCCTCCCCACTGGAAGCCTTTTAGACCCAAAAATATACTATCAATTGTTCAAAAGGTGAGGGTACAACTCCCTCACCTTCTCAATCTGCAACCATTTGTTCTTAGAAGGATTTTGTCCCTTCAGTCACACTCGAAGGTATTCAACATTCCCTCTCTTTGAAGTTCTGGTTCTTTTATCAAGTATGAGATCTTGCTGAAGTTCATCAAGGTATTCTGGTGAGAAATCATCTATTGATGGCATCTGAACATGATCTCCTTGATAATAAATCAAAGGAGGCTCAAATAATCTCAAATTATCAACATTAACAACAAAGTATGTTTGCATACAAGGAGGCAAATCTAGCTTAAATGCATTGTTACTAATATTTTCCATAATTTTAAAAGGACCATAATAGATTGAAATAGGATTTTTACCTTCCCATTGAAGTCTCTCTTTTCTAATATATAACCAAACTTCATCTCCAACTTGAAATTTATGATCGACACAGTGTTTTTCATGCCTTGCCTTGTAGCTGCTTTGACTCTTTTCAAGTTGTTCTTGCATTGTGTGATGTATCAACTAAATTTTCTCAATGAACTTCCTTGCTTTATCAATGTCACTATGACCATTGATGGTGACATCTTTCTCAAAGATGAATTCCAAAGGTGATTTTGGCAAGTAACCAAAACATGCCTCAAATGGCGATGTGTTTGTGGAAGAATGCTTTGCCCTATTGTATGCAAGTTGTATGTAGTGCAACTGTTCATCCCACAACTTGGGATGTTTTCTAAAATATCCTCTAAGAAGATGAATGACTATCCTATTGACCACCTTGATTTGTCCATTTGTTTGTGGATGAAAGGTTGTACTCTTCTTCAACTTAGTGTCCATCATGTACCACAAATTTGACCAAAAATTCCCGACAAATTGAGAATCTCGATCACTTATAATGGAAGTAGGAAGACCAAAATGAACCCAAATATTTTTGTAAGAAAAGATGAGTTGTTTTTTCAGTTGTAATTTTCTTTTTACATGGTGTTAGAATACACATCTTGTTGAACCTGTCTACAACTATATACAAGTAATAATGACCTTGGAAAATGGAAGACCTCCTACAAAATCCATTGAGATACTCTCCCATGGACATGAAGGTAGTGAAAATGCAGTGTACAATCCTAGTTTCCTATTTCTAGGCTTACTTGTTGCACACAAAGAACATCCTCTAATGAAACAAGATACATTATCAAACATGCGTGGCCAATAACAATTACTTGGAGATTCGCTATTGTCTTGCCCACAACAAAGTGTCCAACAATCAATGAAGTGTGTGCCTCCCTTATGATACTATTTCTTTCTCCCTGTGGAATACATAACTTTCCCAAGTGATAAAAAAAACTATTATGTAAATGGTAATCTAACTCTTCAATGTTGATATTTTCTGTTTGAACTGAAATAGGCAGAAATCTCTGTAGGTGACAACAATAGAAAATCTGTTGCTGGATTATCTCCAAGTTGTTGGGAGCAAATTAATGCATCCTAAATTTGATGTGAGAGCAGTTAGATTCTCTCTACTATAAAATAGGTTGTCATACAGATAGCTGGGATAGAGAGTGAGAGTTTCATTGATGTAATCTCCAAATTTTGATTAATATATTCCTGATGCCTATGTTTGGTGGACGTAGCCCAGATTGGTTGGGTGAAACACGTTAATAGCTGTGTTTTATGTGTTTGATCTTCTGCTGTGTTAATTCTGTGTTTATTTAATTTTGTTGTGCCCCTGATCCAACAATTGGTATCATAGCTTGTTGGAGGTGAGGTGACTGGAGAAGATGACTGGAGGCGTTGTGTGTGACTGCTGATGCTAGCGGACTGTGCGGTGGATTGCTGTTGCTTGTGCGCTGGAGCTGATGCGCTGTGACCTGTGAACATTGAGCTGTTAGAAGTGTTGTATAATGCATGGAGCCTGTTCTTTAAATTGCTGGTGCGTTTGTTGTGCGTGGTGAGGAGAAGCCGGTGAATGCTGGTGCGTTATTCGGGTTTCGGCATCCTAAATTCCTAGAGGTTATCGAGGATCGGCGCAGTGGAGGTATTTTTGCTTTGTTTTTTGTTTTAACAAACCTGCGTTGAAAGCAAAAATTATGGATTGAGCATGGACGCTGTTTGGCGTGGAAATATGAGTTGCTGGGTGTGAATTATGAGTTTTTTGCGTGGAACTTGTGGACGTCTACACGGCAGTTTATTTATTTTTTTTAAATCATATAACATATATATATGGTCAAACCCTGTATGGAGTTATAAACCATTGCTGCGTGGAGTTTTGTGGCAGTTTTTTTTTTAAAGGGCCGATTTTTTTTTTTAAAAGTTATATGGTTTTAAAAGGCAGCTCTTTTCAAGCTATATAACCTATATGTGTTCAAACAAAAAAACTTTGAAACGCATATGGTGGATTAATATATGGGGGATTAATATGTTATATGGGTGGTGGTAATAAGTTAAAGTGGTGAACGCATGTGGTGGAGGAAGTAATTTTTTATGCCATTAAACAAAAAGGAGTTATAAGGGATATTGAAGCCTTTTTTGAAAAAGACTTATATTATTTTTTTTTTTTAAAGTGTATATGGCATAGGCCAGTTTTGTTTTAATGGCATAAGTACAAAGGCACAGGCAGATTTTTTTATAAAATCAAAGGCATAGGCAGATTTTTGTGTAAAACCGAAGGCATAGGCAAATTTTTTTTTATTGCTGGTTGGATATTGGAGATTATTGTTTTTTGCTGATACAAGATGGCCAAAAATCAAAGTGCTCGGTTCGAAATTGAGAAATTCAATGGCAAGAATAATTTTGAAATCTGGAAGGTGAAGATGCACGATCTGCTGGTTCAACAAGGTGTGGCGAAAGCACTGTTGGGGAAAAACAAAAGACCTGCTTCCATGACGGAGGATGAATGGGATGAGATGGATGATATAGCTCTGAGCGGAATCCGGTTATGTCTGGCGGACGATGTTCTGTTTAACATTGTGTCAGAGAAAACCGCCGTAGGCCTGTGGTCGAAGCTTGAGAAGCTCTACATGAAGAAATCTTTGACAAACCGAATTCTCCTGAAATGGCAGCTTTACAGTTTGCGGATGAAAGAAGGTACCTCAATTGCTGATCACCTGAATGTTTTTAATACCTTGTTGGTGCAATTAAACAGTCTAGATGTAAAATTTGATTCAGAGGATAAGGCAATAACTCTATTATGTTCTTTTCCTGAATCCTGGGATCATTTTTTTACTTCCATAAGTTTTAGTACATCAGATATCCTTGAGTTTGACGATGTTGTTGGAGCCTTGTTGGCTGAGGAGACGAGGAAGAGGTCGAATGCAGACACCTCTACATCAGAGGTAATGATGGCCAGAGGTCGCTCATGAGAGAGACACTCCGGGGGAAAGCATAGCAACTCTCGCTCAAAGTCCAAAGGAAAGAAGCCAAAGGTGAAGTGCTCGCATTGTGGCAAGGCTGGACATCTAAAAAAGGATTGTTGGAAGCGAAAGCAGGCTGCTAAAGAAGGCTCTTCGACAAATAAGAAGGAAGCCAACACCACAGATACGGGTTCAGTATCAGGTTCAGGTATGAGTGATGAGGTATTGTCTGTTAATGTTTCAAAACATGATCAACATTGGTTGTTAGATTCCGGGGCATCTAACCACATGTGTATACATAAATATTGGTTTAAAACATATAGATCAATTGATGATGGTGTTGTGTACATGGGTAATGATGTAACATGTAATATTGTTGGGATTGGAAGCATACAACTACAAATGTTTGATGGCACAACTAGAATATTAACTAATGTGAGGCATGCACCAGATTTAAGGAAAAATTTGATTTCATTAGAAGCACTTGATTCAAATGGATATAAAACTGTAATTCAAGGTGGAGTTATGAAAATCTATAAAGGTATCTTACTAGTGATGAAGGCTAAGAAAGTAGGAAATCTATTTCAGTTAGAAGGTAGAACTGGGTCAGATCATGTGTCTGTGTCTGAACATGACAGTAGTTTCATTCACTTATGGCATCAAAGATTGGGGCATATGAGTGAAAGAGGATTGAAAATTTTGGCTGACCGAAAGTTACTTCCTAATCTAAGATCTGGAAAATTGGATTTCTGTAAACATTGTCTGTTTGGTAAACAAAGTAAACAAAAGTTTAAAACAGGCAAACATACTAGTAAAGGTATACTTGATTATATCCATTCAGATGTGTGGGGTCCAGCTCCTACAACTTCATTTGGTGGTTCGTCTTATTTTGTATCATTCATTGATGACTTTTCTCGGAAAGTTTGGGTCTACATGTTGAAAAAGAAGTTTGATGTTTTTATAGTTTTCAAGCAGTTTAGAGCATTGGTAGAAAACAACACTGGTAGAACTATAAAATGTTTAAGAATTGACAATGGTGGTGAGTTTTCCTCCAAGGAGTTTGACAGCTATTGAAAGGATGCAGGGATCGAGAGACATAAGACCACGGTTTATACTCCTCAGCAGAATGGAGTTGCTGAACGCATGAACAGGACTCTTCTAGAGAGAGCAAGGTGTATGCTGAGTAACGCCGGGTTGCCGAAGGAGTTGTGGATGGAAGCAGTGGCAACTGCTTGTTATGTGATAAACCGATCTCCATCAACGGCAATAGACTGCAAGGTTCCACAAGAGGTATGGACAGGACACCCTTGTGACTATTCTAAACTCAGAGTGTTTGGTTGTGATGCATATGCTCTAGTGCCTAAACATCAGCGAACTAAATTAGATCCGAAATCGAAAAGGTATGTCTTTGTTGGGTATGGTGATGGAACAAAGGGATTTAGATTGTGGGATCCTACTACCCGCAAAATCATCATCAACAGAGATGTAAGGTTTAATGAATCCTCTCTTGTACAGTTAGATGTAGATAGAAGATTGAAACATGATGATGTATCTGATTTCTAGCATATTCAGTTTGACAACATTTCTAATGATAGTCATAACGACCATAGTTCAGATTCTAGTCATGAACAGGGTTCAGATGGAGGTCATGAACAAGTTTCAGATGACGATCATGAAGAAGTTCCTACAGAGGATAGACAACCAATTGTGGAAGCACCAGAAACATCCTTAAGGAGATCTACAAGGATCAAACGCCGTCCGAGAAGGTATGATGATTCAGTTGCTTTGATCGCTAATGATGATGAACCTTTGTGTTATCAGGAAGCTATAGAAGGTTCAAATAGTGACAAATGGAAAGCAGCCATGAAGGAAGAAATGATGGCCTTGAGTAAAAACGGCACATGGGATCTGGTGGAGCTTCCGAAAGGCAGGAAAACTGTGGGATGCAAGTGGGTGTTCAAGCTGAAACGGGGTGTGAATGATACGGAAGACAGGTACAAAGATCGGCTGGTTGCAAAAGGGGTTTCTCAGAAAGCTGGCATAGACTTTCATGAGATTTTTTCA
>APFE030313804.1:7831-33824 GCA_000404065.3 Pinus taeda | reverse complement strand
ATAAACCTTGTTCCATTCATTCATCAAAACCTCCTCTAAGGGTGCAAAAGTGCATGTTCTGAGGACAAGTTTTTGATAAATTTCTGGACCCTTCTCTAAATGCATGAGAAGGGTTTAAATACTACTAACTCAATAACTTATTTACAGAAATTGAGTATTCGGTTTAAATGACTGTCCTTTTTCTAAGTAGAACTATTTCTAAATTTGCTCCTTAACGTCGTAGGCATTCAGTATTTGCCTAAGTAGAGTCGGCTGACTGTCTTCCGTCTTTGGTTGAGTTAAGAAAATAGAATCGGCAAGAGCTAGCACTATCTTCTTAGCAAAATTGATGATATACTTGAGAGTCATCCAATGATTATGTGGCTTTACCATGTATGCCTGGTAATAATCCCATTTCAACTTGGTTAACCCTTGGATTGCTTCTTCTTTTTCTTTAGCTTTCTGTTTCCAATTTGTTTCTATCGGTGCTTCCTTGCAATTTTCGGGGTTTGCAGGTGACTAAGTAATTATAAGCCTTCCTTTTCAAGCACGTTTTCTTGACCTGGGCTTCCTTGATGCGTTTTTCGCCTCTTGCACCTTTTTCTCTTATCAGGTATAAAGCTCAAAATTTGTAAAAATAATGATTCCGTGAGCTCTTGACCCTGAACATTACACTGTCTATTTCTGGTATCAACATCATTCAGTACCCATTCAACCATGGCTAGATATGAGAAATATGTGATGGATGCCTCAGAAGAGTTTTGCGATTCTTTCTCTCCCTTAAGTCGATTAGGTGTGCCTTCCGAAATGGACATTGGAGTACTGTCTTTCCTCCTCATAGTTTCCTGCATACTACCTTGTATAACGCTTCATCCTTTGTTCCTGCAGTTTACAATTGAGGTGGAAGTAATGATAAAAATAACGACAAGAAAACTTTAAATGCTGAAGATATGCAAAACATGCCACCTTACATGAACTAGTTCTTTGAAAAACACAATACCATACTTCATTAACAACTGGCAACAAATCATTAATTCGCATTAAAGCGCATGACCAGTTCTTTCCCTAAAAAAGTTTTATCGAATAATGAGCCAGAACCAACTGCGGTGGAGAGGTCTTGCGATTTTTCTTTGCGATACTGCAGATCGTTGTATCGCATTACCGCAATTGCATCGTGATGTTCTATCACAAGGTTGCTTGGTTGCAATATTGCAAGATCGCAAGATCGCAAGATCGCAAGATCATAGATCGTGGATCGTAGGATCACAAGATCGCGGATTGCTTAATCATTATAATCATTATGTGTAATTCATGTGATTTTTGCGATGTGCGATATGCAATATCGCATATCGGCGATTTTAAGGTTTTTCAATGTGAGTGCTTCTTAATACATGTGATGCGATGGGATTTCACGTCACAATCTCGCGTTTTTTATCATTTTGGCTCTTTTAGAAGGTACTCTATCATTCTTTATGTGATGCGATCTCTCTTAAGGAGTGAATTTAATTTCTTCATTATGAAACTTAGGTTTTTTAGATTCTTCAAAGGTATTTCCCTAAGTCCATGATGTTGTAAGTTTCATCTAAAAGGAAATAGAACACTAATTGATTTTTTTCAATTATTTTACTAAGGGTCCCCACTTATTTAGTATTAACAATAAAACCTCATAAGGAGGGGGGTTGTTGGTGGCCACAACAATTGGTGATTCACTTGAAGAACCAGTTATCTCTTTGTTTCTATTGAATTTTTTTAACTTCCAAAATAGAAAATTTTTCAGAAAATTAAACTTTATTATGGAAAGATAAAGTACATTATGCTCTAACCTGTCAATGACATTTTGTTTCAACTATTTTCAACTTTGATTATTTGCTCCCTCAAGCTAGTCCTTGTATTTACATCAGTCATTACTTGGTCTGTAAAGATAAAACAAAGTCTTCTCTGTAAACCATTTTTTAAATATGCTTATTTGTCGTAGGTAGAGCCTCTATTTCCAGCAGGCATTCATAGCCTCGACAGGGTTACGTGTTACCCAACAATGATCCTGTATCCTACTTAAAGAAACCTACAACTCTCAAAGAAGAATCCACATCCACACTTATTTCTTTAATTTTCTTTTTATTCTTAAAGAACAATGTATTGGTTTGATAGCCAAATTATGACACAGTCATTCACTCGATTTATAACTTTGTTGAACAAGATGACTCGTGATGAGGCCCCTTACCTCTTGATTGTAACAATCTTGAGTCATCGCCTTGTTGTGATATGCAGTATTTGGCAAAGTCAGCAAGTTTTAATATATGTGATTATGATAAGCCGGCTCGTGATGAGACCTCTCATTCTTCAAGATGAAGTGTATGCTTGGATTGTTCCTTTGAAAGTTGTGATTTCCTTAGCAGAGAGGAAGTCGTTGTTTTCTTTATATAGCTCTCGAAGACAATGATAGAGTTTTTGAAAGTAGCTATTGGTGAGCCCCGATATTGCAGCAATAATGTTGCAACTCCCAGGACTCCCTTCTTTAATTTTATCAACCCAGTAGTTCGTAACAAACTTGGAAGTGACGGTGTTGTATTCACAAGTACTAGCCCTTGCCGCAGCTGTCACTTGGTCAGCTGGCACAAGTCTGCTAGGGGCTTAAGCCAACTTCTATGAGCTCTTAGAAGAAGTTTTTTAACTGATGGATGAAAGCTAACTCAAAGGAGGCTAATCTACTTGCAGAAAGAAGTGAAAAGTGGAAAGGAAATGCAAACCCTAGCAAACCCTAATTTTACCAGCTAGCCTACTAATGCAAAAAAGAGGATGTAAGCTACTAAAAGAGATGCCATTACTTCTAGGAAGGTAAAATACATGTGTCTAAACTACTTCTATCTGAAGAAAACATCTTTTTGTATTTTTGATTAAGTTGTCAGATTTACCTTGCATGTGCTTCACTGTTTTGGACTGTGCAGAGGTGGATCGGTGGGAGAAAATGCTTGCAGGAGGTTGGGAAGGTTAGAAGAGGTCCCAAGGGGTCCCTAGCACCATTCCTGAGAGTTTTATAGTGATCAGATCTCAAGAAATCACTTTCGTGAGCTTCTACAGGAAGTCTGCAGGGGTTCTACAGGATGTTCTGGAATTTCTACAGGATGTTCTGTAATTTTCTACAGGATGTTCCGAAAAGAGGATTTTGGAGAATGGACGGAGGGAAAAAGGTGGAAGAATGAGTATGGAGGTGAAATAGGGGTGTAGGGGAGTTCAAAACTTGGAGGATGGAGTCGAGGAGTGGCACAGATGGTGAGATTTGTTTAAGGAGGAATGCAACAATGTTGTACAAGAAGATGAGAATCATGGCAAAGTAAGCAAATGAGGAAAATGTAAGGTAAGCGCTCTAAGTGAAGGGTGAAGCAGGTAAGTTGGATGGAGTATGGGTAGGTAAGGAAAGATAATAGGTACTCTGCAAGTGGTTTTTCAAACTGAACAACCAAACACTTATAAAACCTATGACGTAGTTACTTCACTCTAATCTGACCTAAGAGCAAGAGGAAATGAATAGAAGTTTATTCGAAATGAAAAAATGTGAAATTATATGCAAAATAAGCAATCAAGACTCTGAACATGTAACCAACTTCTGCAAATAAAAATCGAACACTAATGATTGCATGGCGAAGCAAAGACTGTGTTTTTGTTGGCAGCAAGGCCACCTTGATCGCAGCTCCCGATCCCACTGAGGGAGAGGTGAAATCAGAGGTTCTTGATGGCCTTTTTCTAAATCTCTTCCCTTCTAATAACCTATCAACTAAATCTGAACATAAAAATCCTTTTTAATCATCAAAAGCAATCTAAATAACAAAGCAAGATTTAAATCTAAATAGCTGATTTTATTCTAAGAATGCAACAAAAACACATAAAGGTAAACAAAGGAAGTACTAAGCACTTGAGATGGGCCCAACACCAAGAGCTACAGCCTCCTAAGAGAGATTTAGAGCTGGTGCAAAGCTAGATTCATATTTATTGAGCAAGAAAAGAACAGTTACATCAAAAACTGTCCACAAGGGAAAGCTTGAAAAGGTACTAAAATGCAAAGCTAATCTACTGGCTAAAATCAAACTACAAACTAGCTAACTTCTTCCTGCAAAGTGACTAACTACTGGCTAACTAAAATGAGGCCCTAAGCCCTCCTATTTATACAAATTGAGGACCCCAACAGTCCTCCTAAACATTAGGGACTCGGCTGCCCAAAACTTGCAGTTAACAGCAGTCCTACTTGACTTGCTTGGCTGCCCTTGTGAAAATCAATTTGGTGGCCCTTGAACTCCGAGCTGATGGTGAATAATTCGAGGTAAGGGCCCATAAATGAAGGGGACACCTTCCTACAAATCCTCTCCACGAATTTGGCTGCCAAGTGCTTATTAAAACCTTTGATTTTGTCTCAAAATTGACCAAGCACTGCACAAAGTACCCATTAGACTTGTTGGCATAATGACTAACCCAATTCACTCTGTTAGCATAAATATAATAAAAAAAATGCAATAAACTAATGAGAATGATGGATTAAGTCGAATTAGGAGGTTGAATGAGCCCATATAATTATCCATTTTTGGGGCTCATCATCACCCCCCTACTGAAAGTGTTGCTCATCCTCTGAGCAACTAATCTATCTCCTCATCTTTGATGGCCCTGGTGGCCTCCCTATCATGCCAAGCATCTGAAGTGATGTCCTCTTCTCATTCATGAAACCTTGCTTATCTCTTTGCTTCTTCCCACTGCCTGTGGTCCTTTTCCTAGAGAATTCTCAGCTTCCTGTAGAACTGTGTCAGCATCCTGTAGAGAGGCTTTTGTGTCCAACCTTTCCATTCTCTCCCTCTAGGTGGATGTCTTCAGACTTCCCCACTCATAAGTGATGGATGCCTTGAAGGGGGACCTCTCCTTTGGTGTGGTAGGGGTGTCTACAATTGTGATTGGCTCTTTTGACGGAGGCTGGGGTGTGCCAGTCTTAGTCCTCACACTCCTTCTTGCCTTAAATACAGGGGAGGCTCCCTCTTTCACTTTTCCTTCTACTTGGGAGATGTGCTTAGGGTGGCCAGCATCGCTGCTGCCTCCCTAGCTAGAATCTCAAGCGATTTCTCCTTTTGCTGCTCTTTCCCCAGACTTCCGGTAGTGGTCGTTTTCTGGCTTCCTGTAGAAGCAATTTTCTGGCTTCCTGTAGAAATAGTTTTTTACTGATTTGGCTTGCTTGGCTGGGGGTGCCTTCTCTTTAACTTGTGTTGTGGTTGCCTTGGGTGTGCCCTCACTTGTTTGGACTTTTTCCAGTCCTCTCTGCCTTGATTTGCAACCGTTTCTCCCTTGGTGTTTGTGCCTTTATTCCACCCACAGTTTTGGGCTCAGCATCTTGGCCTTTCTCTCGTTTCTCTTCTTGCTTTTTTTGTGGTGGTCTATCCTGGGTTTCCTTACCCTTGGCTTTCTCCTCTGCTATTTCTTGACCTAGTAGGGGACCTTCTCGTAGTTGCTGCTCTTCATAAATCTATGTTATGTCTGCCCCTTGAGTTTCATGTTGCTCTAACTAATTTTTCAGTAGTGCATCTTCTTCCTGTAGCTGGGATTTTATTTTTTATTTTTTTATATTTAATGCTTTCACTGTGTCTCATCGTGGCCAAATTTCTTCTTAATTCCTTTAGCTTGTCCTCCATGTGGTGTCGAGTGTTTTTTCATCAAAATGCTCAGGTGAGAAAGCAGGTAGAACTGAAAAGAAAGGGATAGCTGAATTTTCGTCTTTTTCTGAAACCACATAAGAAATTTCCCATGTGCTTCTCCTTACAACATCACATTGCAATATTTCCCTTTGTTTTAAACTGCTTTTATCATGAATTTGACTCTCTCCTTTTGAATTTTTTTTTTTTTTTGACAGAACAGTGGATAAATAACACAGGTTCTTTTCAGGGAGTAGGCAGATATGCAAATTCGTTTCTTTTTTCACACAGGCTGGTTTCTATGGTCACATGTATTTTCTTTACAGCAAAATTTGAGAAAGAAGGAGACAGACTTTGAGTGCAGAGAAGGAAACAGAGAACTGTGTAGAACTCAGGGAAAATATGCATGCAGACTTTTAAACTTCACGCTTTTTTCAATCCACTGCTGTGTTTTTAATCATTCAAATAAATCATATGCATATAGATTTCCCCGAGCCTACCTCATTTTAAGCTCGAATTTTGACAAAAATCTCAGGTTTTCCTTCTGTAGAGCTGTTTTATGCGTTTCTTGTAGAAACGCCTATCGAGTGCCCCTGCGCCTCTGAGCGAGCTTCATACGTAGCAAAATCTCGAAGACAGGTAGAAAAACCAGTGGAGGATGACTAGTTAATCATTTGGTGCATACTTCAGTTGAGGATGTTGTAAGTGAAAATGAACAGCAATTTGTGACTTTTAGTCGAGCCTTCTTTAATTGCTACGTGATTTGCGGTGAGGTGGCAAAAACGTGCGTTGGCCCATGCAGATGACAGTGCTATCACAAAACATCATGTTCCCTACCTGTGATCACTCCATCAATTACGTTGAAGGTCAAACAGTCATCATTACCTGTATCCCGATTTCCTCCTGAGATGGATGAGCGCATGTGTCTCATTCACCCACCGAGTGCTGTTGAAGTGGATGCTAACTTGCCACCGATTTTCTTAATCCCAACCATATCATTACTCATGTAGTTTTCAAATTACATTCACGCAATCAGAGGAACACGTTTTAGTCATGTACCTGGAAGTCAAATGGTTGTTGTGAGGTGTTGTGGCCTTTCATTTGCTGCATGCACTGGTTTCTATGGTTGCATGATGGCTTGGTGGCTGATTCATGGCTATTTTTTCTTGTGCAGGTATCCTCTGGCCGGATCCATGTTGTAGGAGCCGGTCTTCACATTCAAATCTACACCCTCAAGCTGTTGCTGCTGAATTTTCATAGGACAGAAATTTGTTTTCGCCATTACTCCCGAACGATAGACTGGATCGATCTGAAAATTGTTGAGCATGTTCCAAAATCGAATCTGGCTCGCCTGAAGGTTCTATAGGATGTTTCCTGTAGAAATACAGAACTTCCTGTAGAAAGCTCAGAACTTCCTCTGTCTTTGTTTTCAGCGATCCTCCTGACCTGCAATGTCGTCCTTGCAACGTACAATTATTCAATGTAAATAAGGTTTACTTTTTCTTTTTCTGTTTTCTTATTTTTTCTCTTTTTTTTTTTTGAAAACAACTAGGGCGCCTCATGGAGGTTTTCACCCTAATTGTCTGCCCTAGGCGCCTCCAAGGAAGGTTTTCACCTAGGGATCTTATTCTTTTCTCTTTTCTCTTTTTTCCAACCCATTGACTGCCTCATGGAGGTTTTCAATCAATGAGCCGATCTGAGGTGCCTTCGAGGAGGTTTTCACCTTAGATCTTTATTTTTCTCTTATTTTCATTTTTTCTTCTTTTTTCTTTTTTCTTTTTTTTTTCTACCTTACCCTACTTGAAAAACAAAATCGTTTTCAAGTATAAGAATACTTCCAATGGAGCTATGTACACATCGATATTAGAGACAAAATGATGTGGAGGCTTGAAATGCATGCTTTGACAACTATTTGGACTTTAGAGACCAAAAGATTTTATTTTGAAGGGATCAAGCATAGCTGAGGAAGGGAGTACTGCTGCAACTTAGTGACCGTCTGGAACCATATCTCAATATAGCTTTGATATCCTTGGTCCTTTTGCGGATCTGGATCATTATTCATATCTTCTTCTATCATGACTTTCTCATCTTCCTCTTTTTGCTGATCTTTCTCTTGAATACATGGAGGATTTGATGGTAACCATGAGGGATCTCTCTCGATCTCTGATTCTGATGTCTTCTCTTCATCAAGTGCAGCCCATGGTTCTTTGATCTCATCTTTTGAATCTTCTTTTGCTGGATGTGGTCCTTCAATGTTGTCAATATAATCTCTTTCTGGCAATACTCTTCCTGAGCTATGGTGAATATCATTGAGCTCAAGAGGAGTTGTTTGGACATGTTGTGCCTCATCATTGCGATTGGGTTGAACTACTCCAATGTACGAGTTTGGAAATGGCGGTACGGGTAGCTAAGTGGGGGTGTATATTTGAGATGGATGTGGATGAGGTTGTGGTTGGGCAGGTGGTGGAGGAAAATGAGTGGGAGAAGAGTTTTACTGGGGCATCCACCCCTAATGAGGTGCATTCCACTGAGGTTGTGGCTAAGCATAAGAGTGAAACGAATGAGCAACTGGTTGGGTATAATATGGATCTGTGAAGGAACAAGGAGGAGGTGTGAACTAGGAAGGATGAGCAGGGGGACCCCAAGAAGGCATGAAAGTGGCTTGATAGGGGTTGTAATAGGTCTCACATGTCCCTTGCAATTCCTGCTGGTAAGGTATGGGTCCATGTGACCTCCTTTGGTTCATGAAATAGAGTGGTTTAGTGAATTCTTTGGCCCTTTGATATGCAGCTTCGATTCCAGGCAAGGAAGGGCACTGATCTGTAGGATGGTATTCTTCATAGACAAAACACACTTCTATGGAGTACAATGGACATTTGTTCCTAGGATGCTTTGTAGTGCACCAGGAACAAAAGATGACCAAAGCCCTCTTGGCTTCCTCTTACTTCCTTTGGATATGTAAGGTATCTAGTTGCATGGCAAGAAACTGCTTCACCTCGCTCTTGAAGTCTTCCATTTGATTTGCAAATTCGTTTTTGGATAAGGTACTGCTCCCAACATTTCCGCTTGTAGCCATTTGCTCCAGAGGAATGTTTTCTTCTTCTTCTCCCCTAAAGGTTCTTCAAATATGTATTGTTGTCCACCTAAGGTTTCTTTAATCACAGCCATCGAAGATGAGAGAAGGTTGACTGTGTGAAGTAGTGGGGGTGTTGTGCAATGATTTTTTTGAATTATCTCTACTCCTACAAGGCATGAAATGAAATCTTTTTGGTTGTTTTTTGCTTTTTCTCTGCTTGTACTTAGAAAACTAAAATAGATTGAACTGCAACTAACTATCTTGATGAAATGAAAATGCAGAATTGAAAGGGAAGCAGGAAAGGACTAATCTATTTTGCTGAAATGAAATTGCAGGAATGAAATTCCAAGCTACACTTGCGGAATTCAAATTGAAGAATTGAAAAGCTAATATACGCTTGCAAAAATGAAATAAAAGCAGGAAATGGCTAATCTACTTTTGCGGAAATGAAATTGCAGAATGGAAATGAAATAAAATACTTAGCAGAAGGTTGTAGTGGAAAATAGAAGAAAAGCAACAATCACCAATAGTCAAGCAGTCATTACTAAAATACTGTGAGTAAATTCCTTCCTCACATTCCGAAATTGGTACTTCAGCATATTCTAATACTTTGTCTTGAAAATGTAGTGGGCCAAAAGGATTTAAATCTGGATCTATCATGGCATGAAATGACTCATAGTCATGTGAAGAGCCATTCATATTTCCCCCGAATCTTCTGAAGAAAAGATTCCGTGTAATAAACCAATGAAAGGATCCATTGGTGTGGAGTGCTGCAAGCATGTGATAATTTGTGATATTGTTGATATCCAAAATACTTTTGTATAAAATTCCTGATTGATGTGCCCATGGTTCTGTAAATCCAGGAAGTTGTAATAAACAGAGAGAGAATGCATAAAAACATAGAGGACTGGTACCATAAATGTTCTACCATTCTTTAAACCATTCAGGTGTGGGGTCTTGTTCTTCGATTTTTGTAGCTTGCAACCCATAATATCTAAAAGAAAACTGCACATTATAGAAAAACTAGTTTTATTTTCAAAACACATACCTGTATACCAAGCTTTCTCTTGGCATTCATGGTTTTTAGAGTTTTGAAGGTTGGGTGGCAATAGGAAGCGATCAATGTAGATTTCACAGCATATTGGATTTTCATCTGCATCTCTGTGTAATGTGAAATCAAGTTCTCAAATCTTGAACAAAGCTTAAAGCTTCAAAATATTCATCATTTCTTTGCATTTGATCATCCCATGAGAAATAATGTTGTCCAGTTCCATGCCGATATTTGATTTCTTTCATTGCAAACCAATTTTCTTGATAATCGAGTAAAGGTTTCTGCAGACTCAAAGTGTGAGAACCATCAGCACCTTCAATGTGAATCTCATTTTTTGATCTTCTTATGACATTACATCTGAGATTACTTACATTATTTCTCTGTAAAAATTCTCGGCTAAGAAGATCAGCGAAGGAATTCTTAACTCCAAAAATGAACTCTACATCAAAACGATACTGGGCCAATGTCATTATCCATCTAACCATTGCTGCATCTTCAAAGTCACATTTATGGATAGCAAACTTCAGGTCTTGGCAATCTGTTTTGACTGTAAAATTTTTATAGATCACAAAATCTTTGAATTTGGCAATGCCAAGGCAGACAGCTCTAAGTTATTTCTTTAGGCTGGACCAATTTTTTTGTGTAGTTGACCAGATTCCAAAGGCATACTAGCAAATTTCATATTCCATTTTCTTTTTATTAGGATCATGTGGGCAGAAAATTGCACCCCATCTGATATCACTAGCATCTGTAATGATGGTTTTCGGCCATTCTTCATTGTGCTTAAAGGAGAAATATTCCTAATTTTTCCTTTAATTCTTTTGACTGCCTCTGTTAAATTCTCTGTCCATGGAATTGGATCTTTTTGCAATATTTTATTCAATAAGACTCTATCTTGGGAAAAATGTCTGACGAATTTGGAGATGTAATTCAAACTACCCAAGAATCTTTGGAGTTGATTTTTATCAGTGATTCTATCTAGAAATTTATCTATGAAATCAAGACTATGTTGCATAATGTAATATGATCCATATTGAATCACATATCCCAAGAAATCTATCATAGTCTTAAATAAGTTCGTTTTTGAATCTGATAAAACTATACCTTTTTCTTTGACTCTCTTGTAGAATATATTAAGATGCTTTATATGAGAGGAAATATCTGTAGAATGAATTAGAACATCATCAATATATTTCTTCAAGAAATCATCCATACCTTCAAATTTTTCATCCATAATCCTCTGGAAGGAGGATGGAGCATTTACTAGTCCAAAGGGCATAATATTCCATTCAAAATGTCCTTCTAGTACCGAAAAAGTTGTTTTCCACTTATCTTCTTCTTTTATCCCTACTTTCCAGAAACTAGCCTTTAAATGAAACTTGGAAAAGTTTTTTGAATGTGATATCTGAGACAAAAGCACTGAGGGCTTTGGCAAGGGATAAGCATCATAATCAAGAATATTATTCAGAGGCTTGTAGTTTACTACCAATCTTGGTTTTCCTATGATAATCTCTTAATGTTTGTTGACATAAAATCCAAAACAAGCAATAGGGCTATGAGACTTCCTGATCAAACCTTTTTGCAGTAAATATTTTATTTCTTCCTTACAATCCCTGAGTTGTTCAAAATTCATCGATATTGCTTTTGATCTTCTGAGCTTTCCATGAAATTCCTTTTTCAAAGGCAATTCTACTTCATGTTTATGAATATGCCAAAAGGCATTTGGATCTTTAGAACAACAAGATTTTAGTTTCTGAGAGATCTCACTTATTTCTTTTTCAAATTTGCCTTTCAGAAGATTTTCATCAATCTTGAGCATTTCTTTCTTCTTCTCCATCTTTGCCAAGGTATTCTATAACCTGTTAATTTTGCTCAATCTATTAGGAGAATTGGAATGAATAAAAGGATAGAAATAATCTATACCTTTGAAGAGAAGAAAATATCCCCATTTCTATGATTTTTCATCATAAGTTCTTCCATGTCTTCTAAAATTGCTCAGGAAAGGAGTTCCTAAGTACATATCATAATTAAGCCCTATGACTAATGGAGCATGAACTTGAATTCATTCAGATTGAGAAACGAAGACATCTATTATAGCTTCTTCCATTGTCTTGATTTCTCCACTTGCAGTGACAACTCCTGGACACTTTTCCTTTTGTCTTTGAGGAAAGCGAATTACAGTGCCACTTACTATGTTCAATCTTGAACCTGTATCAATTAGAACCTTCCACCATTCTATGGAAGAACCAATTATGATTTTCATTTTTACACGGTACATTACATATGCGTTCATTGCATTCATTCCTAATCCAGATCTAGGATCTTCAAATTCTTCATCTAGAATTTCAAATTCTTCAGATTTAAAAATCCCTATCATTGGATCATGATATGGATTAGGTTGTCTTTCTGGTTCTTTCTATTATGTTTGTGAATATTCTCCTTTTGTGGGTTGTGCATGTAAATAATGTATATTGTGCCCCTGATGTGCTTCAATGCATAGCCTTCTATTCTCTCTGACTTCTTTTCTGAGATCTTTGATAGCTTGACTAATTGCAGGAATTGTTTGAGGAAGATCATCCTCAATTGTTTGTTGTCTGAATTGTCTTGTTAGACCATCAACTGAAAATAAGGCTGCAGAAGGAATACAGCTATGTTGATGATTTATCTGTGACTTTTGTTGTTCTTGATATTGTTGTGACTTGGACTATTGAAGATGGGTCATCAACAATCCTTTATACATTTCTTTTATTTTTGGATCATCAACATTAAACATTTGTGTAAAATAATTTCTAGAAAGCTCATCATGATTTAAGCTTTCATTTGATAGTGGTCTAAACATCATGACTACATTACGTTTGAAAATGTTAGGATCACTGCATTCACAGAGTTCTTGAAAACATTCATTACAGTGTGGATCTTTGCAATATTCAACTTCAAAATATTCTTCTTCATAAACAACATGTATCTGGTCATTTAGATCATAATAATTTTCTGAATCTATTAATTCTTCACAACTAGAATGGAGATCAATAATATTTACCTTGCCAGATTTACTTTTATAGCTAAATTGTTTCTTCTTCACATATTGTTTTTTGTCCTTTTTCAGTTTTGGACAATTTGGAGCAATATGTCATTTTTCATTGCAATCGAAGCAAAATATTTGCTTCTGCTTTGGCCTTTGATGAAACTGGTGTGCCTTTTTGTATTCTCTGGGAGGCCTTCTATGAATGTTTTTTTTTGTTTTCTGCGGATCTAAAAGTTTTCTTAGAGTAAGCATTCTTTTTAGAGCGACGACGATCATATCACCATAAACTTTTAGATCCATGTAAATGCCATTGTTTACATAGTTGTTGATAGCCATGTGGTTTAGTGGAGCTGGTGGCAGCTTGAGCAACTTTCATCTGAGAGCAGAGTTCAACAATGATAGCTTTAATAGCTTGTATTATAACACCAAATTTATAGGCACCAATCTTTCCAGGAAGCTTATTCAAAATGGCAGTTGTTACCCAATTTGGTAAAGAAGCAATGAATATTTCTTTCCATTTTGGGATCTAGAATCATGTCAAAAGAAAGAGTATGCAAACGATGGAGATATTCCATAAAATATTGATCAAAATGCCATAAACAACCAAATGAACACCCCCTAAGATGTCTTTCCTAACCTTCAGCTTGGAATAAGTGTCCCAGTCATTTGTGGTTATTGTTTTATAACATTTATTACATGAAATATTCACCAGGGTTGTTACACCTGGTGACCCACTTATGTCAGACTACCATTGATACAGTTGTATTGATGTTACCTTGACCTCAATCTACTACAAATGTCACACCACTATTTAGTCTCATTATCACTACTTTTATTTGCACAAATGTTTTGTAAGGCTTCCCCCAACATTTTGCGTTATCCAAACTAATGCAGTAACTTCTCCATTGTGCAATGTTATGCTACTTAAGCAATATAAATGAACTAGAAATTCCTAAGTTTAAAAAATTATATTCTAAACATCCTACCGACCATTAGTAATCTACCTTATTTATATACAATTGTTAGATTTTTCCTCAACCTAGTTCATGTAAAACACATAGAGCTCAGTTGTCCCTATATAATTTCAACTTGCTCCCATTAGAAAATCCCTCATGCAGTGTGCCATATAGGTTCTTTAATTATAGCATGCCCACATGTGTTATATGTTGAATGAAATATGATATCATCCAATGCATCTGGAATTTACCATGCTTGAGAAACTTAATTTCATATAACAATACCAAATCCGCAACTCAGAATATCTTATGCTTGATTATTCTATCTTTCCAAGCCTTATATCAATATTTCTGCACTTCGTGGTGGAAGTTGGCTAGCACTTGGTCTTCTTCTAATTGTAATAGTTCTTGTAACCTCTACTCTACTGCGCCAGTCTCCTTCAACTGTGTGCCTACCAAAATGCATAGACTCAATACTAAGAACTCCATCAACATAAAAACTTCCATTCCATATATAAAAAGGAAATGTTTCTACCCATTCATCTTCTTGCATGTATTCCTATAGGCCGACAAGACCATGAGAATTCTTAATTCCTAATCATTGTGCTACACAATGCACACCTTGGTAAGTGTGGTCTCCAATATTTTATTGAAATCCTCCACTACTCCATTATATTATGGGTGATACAAAATACTTTTGTAGTGGTCGATTTCAAATTCCTACCTTAATTATGCAATAGTCTTGATCAGGAAATGTGTACCTTGATCGCTCATCAAGATTCTCGGGCATCAAAATTTGGTTACCATATTTTCAAATAAGAAGCATGCAGTTGTCTCTACACTGCAATCCTTTATTGGTGCAACTTTTACCCACCAAGTCAACTAATTTGTAGTGATAATTATATATCATGCACCCATCCTTCTCGTTGATGGTTGATTGAATTGATGAAGTCAATGGCCCATTTATCAAATGATTGCAAAGTGTGTTGAGGGTTTAAGGGAATTCCATCTCCTCAGGATGGCCTCCACACTCTTTGGCATATGTAGCAAGTTCTCCAGAACTTCTTAAGCATCAGCATGCACTATGGGCCACCACATCCCAACATGAAGGATTTTCTATGTCGTATGTTGTCCTATGTGGTGTCCTCCCACAACTCCCACGTGTGCTTCTACCAATATCAATTTCTCATGCTCCATAACAAATATACCCATAATTCCATATGCTCCTAATTTATACAATGATCCTTCAATTAATTCGTAATCTAATGCTTCAACTACTAGTTTCTTCTTTTGTGCCACTGTATAATCTTTTGTTTTTGTCTCTATGCTTAGAAACTACATAATATTCATGAAGTAATCATCTACCATAGTTATAACAAATAGTTATGCATCCAATAGATTATCCTCCACATTTTGTGCCTCTTCAGCTGAGGTCAATGGCAATAAATGATCAAGACCTACATTGAGTCTTTCGGGCTTGACCACCACTTGGAAATTGTACTCATAGAAATAAAGTAGCCACTTGCAAATCCTCCCCCCAAGTACGGGATTGTTGATGAGGTACTTCAACATAGAATGGTAAATGTATAACTTAAATGTATCATCTTGTAGGTAGTGTCTAAACTTCTAAAGAGCATACACCATCACCAATCCTTCTCTTTCATTTGTGGTATATTTGTGTTTATACGTTCACAACTTCCTTCTAGAAAACGATAGGATTTTCAATCTCTCCTTCCCTAGGTTGGGCCAATATCACACCCAATGTGACAGACAACACATTTAAATGAACATGGAATTCCTTTATCTAGTCTAGAAATACTAGTATGGGAATAAACACAAACTTATCTTTCAAGGTGTTTAGGGCTTGTCAACACTCCTCATTGCACTGGAAATATGTCCCTTTTTTCAAATGATTTTCCGTAGGTGCGGTGATCTTGGAATATCCCTATATGAATTTTTTATAATATCTTGTGTACTCTAAGGTAGATCATAGCTATTGAACTAATGTAGGCAGTGGTAGGTCCACTATGAAGACAATCTTATCTAGATCCATTAGCAACCCCTGCTTGCAGACAATGTGTCCCAACAGATACTAAAAGGTGTACAAAATATCCATTTATTAACATTCAAATAAGTTTTTAATTGTCTGCGCCTATCCAACATTAGGTACAACACCTCGATGTGTTCCTTCAATAGAATGAACACTGTCTAGTCATCCAAGTAGACCTCTAAGAACTTATGCATGAATTCTTTGAATGATACAGCCACTATGCATGAGAAATTGTTGGAGCATTCTTAAATTTGAATGGTATCACAATATACTAAAATAAACCCCATTCCATCATAAAGGTGGTCTTATGAAGATCCTCCTTGGAAATCTTTAACCTATGAAAGCTCAAAAATACATCGATGAAGGAGTAAATCTCCTTCCCACCCATGTTTTCCAATATCTCATATGTAAATGGAGTAGGAAAGGGGTTGCTCACATAGGCTTTGTTCATCTTCCATAGGTTCACACAAATCCTTATCTCTCTTGTCTTCTTGTTTTGAATAACCATCAGGCTTATCCATTCTGAATCTTCCACCAGTTCAATTAATCCTTCTTACAACATTTTATCTAATTCTTGCTTTGCTTTCTCCTTATAGATTGGGTTCATCGGATAAGGTCACTTCTTTATAGGCTTAACTTCAGGATTCAAGGGGATCCTCATCTCTCCCAACTCCACAATAATCCTCTTCATTTCTTCAAAGGTATTAGGGAATAGGTCCTAGTATTCACACACTAAGTCTGTCCCCTTATCCACTCTCTCATCATTGTAGTAGTGACAAATTGCAACGATTTGGGGATTTTCCTCTATCCCAATGTTCACATTCTATGTACTAATAAGTTGTGTACAATAAAAAAATTCTAACAATGGCCCATCTACTATGCATTCCCGTTCAATTTTAGGATTTGGATGTTTCAGGGATTGTCTTAATACCCTCTCTCCATTTTGCCACATTATAACAGTCCAAAAACGCCTTCACCTACTGCAAATGTTTATGCGAAAAACACAATAGTTCGAGCCCCAACATTGTTGGTTCCCTTACAAGAAAAACATATTGTAGAAACATGTAACAACCCTTGGTTGATTTTCCATGTAAATAAAATAAAACCAAGGTCATGGGACATGTATTCCAATCTAAATGTTGGGAAAAAAACTTTAGTAGGCATCACTTGTGATTAATTTATGCCTATGGAAACTAGAAAAGGAATTGGAAAATGAAGAGAGGCAATAATTGTCATTTATTTATGAAAATAAAGGAAAATAGGAGAAAAGGAAGGTGAAGAGACACATATTTTCATGGAAGGGAAAGTAGAGGGAAAATTAAGGAAAATGAAGAAAATAGAGAGTCAATGATAAGAACTATTTTGAGGATCAATTCACAATTTTTTGTTAATTGCGATTTTTTGAGTTCAATTTTGGATCTCTCATTTCATTCTCTCATTGTCTCATACTCTTGCACACTTAAGTATTCTTGAACCATTCTTGGAGCAATTTCGCATTCACTTAGAATTGTAGAAGTAAGGAAAAGGAAAGCAAGGATTGCAAGGAAACAATTGGATCAGCAACTACAACTGGATTGCTTTGTAGGTAACAGGTTGCATGTGCGATTTCCTTGCTTATTTTTGGATGAATGGTATATGCATGTAATTCTTTGGTTAATTTTTGTCATTGGCATGGAGACTTGTCTGGATTGATGGTGATTTTATCACTTCCTTACCATTTCTTAGATAGCTATGGTGTTATGTGTTTTTCCACTTATTTTCCTAATTGGTGCTCAAGTTCCTTATGGTTGTGGGTTGGAACAAATGCTCTGGAATCCCTTAAACAACTTGGGTTGAGTTACTAGTTCCTGGAGCCATTGGTTGGGACAAATTCTCTAGAGCCCTTGGTAGGTTGAGGTACTAGTCCTTGGAGCCAAAATTGGAACAAAATATTTGAAGCGATGGAAGGATGTGGCTTGAGTTACTGGTTCCTAGAGGTCTCGACAGCTTGGGTAGAGACTGATCTAGTTGATGTTAGTAGTTTCCAGACCATAGAGGTGGAACCACTATGGTTGACAATAGATGTGATTTAGCCTCTAGAAGGCCTAGTTGGTTACATTTTAGTTTAATACATGATATCCCACATTCATGCTTGGAGTATGGCGCAGGGGTGATTTGATGAAAGAGAGATTTGGTTCATCCCAATCTATGGGTGGGTGGTACATGGAAGTCCTAGACTTCGTTGGTATTTTCATATAATAATAAGAATTATTTTCCTAGTGTGATTTAAGATTACTTGTAGATATTATGTTGGTGATATGATGGTTGAGTTTCCATGGTTTGTTGGTTAATTGTTGGCTATATTCTAGTTATATGACGTAATCTATCTATGGCTCTTGATATGTTTTGATACGTTATTGATTTTTTGATGAATGCATGGACTAACAGGTGCTATTGCAACCATCTATAGAGGGCTTAGAGCCTTCTTGTTGATTTTCAGATGAAAACTATTAGTTTATGATCATATATGAATTCATGACCTATAGCTCATATGTTTTCCATATGATTGACGAAATGTATGTTATTGATTAGGAAACATAAGTCAAAAATTTTCTTCAATTTTGAATGCTTGGAATTATCATCATATAAATTATGATTTTGGAAAGTTACAAGCAATTTTGGGCAATGGTATGGAAGATCGCCTAAAAATGTGGCACAAATCCCAGAACCACATGCTCATAATTGAAGGATTTAGGCCATAACCACATGAAAGCGGGACTATACATGAAGTTAGAGGCTTATAACTACACTATTTCCTTGATGTGCATGTGGTTAGGGTGCTAGGTCAGAGACAAAAGATTTAAACTCAGGGATTGATCACCTACAATGGTTTTTTAGCTTCTGAGTGACCTCTAGTCCCTGTAAGATGTTATTGAGTGTTCAATTGTAGGTCCCACTTCCTTAACTAGAACTTAGAGGTCATTTCATGTTGTAGTGACACTCACCTCATGTTTACCCCAGGGAGCATGTGAAATTGTTTAAATGTGGTAGGGGTAGTTACAAAACACCTTCAAAGCTTCATCAAGTGTTAGCTCCTCTACTTCAAAGCTAAACATGGATCTAAAACTTTCCACCATCTCATCCCAGTATTACATTCCTCTGCACACTTGAAACTTAATGTACCACTTTTAGAACTGTGCACCATCACTTAGTTGCATTTGTAGTCCCTATAGGATGTTAGTAAGTGTTCAATTACAGGCCCCACTTCCTTCACTGGAACTTGGAGGTCAGGTCATGTAATAGTGAAACTTGTTTCATGTTTACTTAGTTTGTGAAATTCGGTAAATGTCAGAGGGGTAGTTAAAAATTGGTATCAGAGCTTCCAAGTTCAAACACTTTGACTAGATGGGCTATATGTGATTGTTATGCATGCATGTTAGTTGTCGATATGGTTGCTATGCATGCATTGAGATGGTAATTGTTGTAGTCTTATGTCATCATGTTGATTTTTAGTTGATTTATATGTTGATTTCATTATGTATACATATCTTGCTAATATGGACTTCCTTGTAAAGACGAGATAGCCTCCCCTGAAACAAACTAAGGTATGTTTGATTATATTTATATTTGGTTTACCAAACATGGTATTTTTGTGAGATGAACATGATTAAAAATGATGCGAAAAATGGTGGATTACAACTCATGTGACTCTCCTTACAGACTAGATGAGTATTCTCTTGATTTAGTAAGCACACTAAGAATATTGAAGGTAGAGATCAGAAGTAGCAAGGAAGATAATGATAGGATAATTCAGTCACAGGAAAGGTTTTCCAGAGCTCAGGAAAAGAAATTATAGGCCAATGCAATGGTCATTTAGACCTTATCAAATTGGTAGAGATAGGGAGAATCGAGAATCAATTATGAATAAGGGGAAGGAAAAATGGGGAATATGATAGTAGGTCTCATGGAGGGCACAAATCAGATAGGGATGACACAGTCAAAGGTGGAAGACGGTTGGATACACCTGACAAGAGAGGTAGTGGTTATGGGTTCTATTCTAGATCAGGATAAGAGATGCATCATGGTCATCACTGCTATCATCTTTATAGGAGGAGTAAGAAGTAGTACATTTTGGATGAGTTCAAGAAATCCAAACATCCTAAATTTGATGCAAAGATAAAGAAACCAAAAGATGCAAGGGATGAAGAAGTTTTTTGAGATGCATGATTATACAAAGAATGTGAAAGCTAGAATAATTATTTTCAGGCTCGAAGGAAAATTAGGTATCTAGTGAATAGTTATTTTCAAGCTCAAAGGAAAATCAGGTATCTGGTGGGAATATGTGAAGCATGCCAGAGGCATCAAGACAAAGGAGTTGAGCTGGGATGAGTTTATAAGAATATTCCAAAATAAGTACTTGTATGAGAGATATTATGATGAAAAGGACAAGGAATTCTAGGAGCGAATATGGTTTCTATGATGGACGAAGAGTACATGACTAAGTTTATGGGGTTGTTAAGGTATGTGCCATATCTTAAGGATGAGAAGACAAAGTTTCAAAGATTCATCAGTGGATTTCCTTTAGCATTTAAAGATCATATTTAGTTTGATGACCCTCAGACATTGGGAATTTGAAGCATTGTTATGAGCAGTCTAAGCGTAAGTCTAAGCATAAGCATGATTGGAAGGGGAATGACAAGACAAAAATAAAGTGTAATAAGAAGCGAGGAAGACATCAGGATGCAGGTAACAAGAAGAATGCAACATTGTACAAGAAATTCAATGTAGTCGATAAAGGGCATGTGTCTTAGCTTGAGGAGCATAAAAAAGATGATGGAAGCAATCATTTCCAATGTTAGACTTCTGGTGGAGAGCATTGTAGGAGAGATTGTTTGTAGCATCATGTTGGCATACCATAGATTAATAGTGCTTAGGAGGCACAGATAGTTGGGGATGTTGGGAATATTATTCCTTGAATTTATGGAATAATCGATAATAGGAAGGCTAATCATCAAGCATCTATTATCAAGATTGAAGGTATGGTTTATGAAGTTATTTTTATTTTCATTGATCCTGTATATAACTATAGTTATATCATTCATGCCCTGGTGGATAAGTATTTCTTGAATAAAGGAGTGCATGCAAAATCTTGGAACTTGTTGTAGCTGGCTATAGCGACCGAGAAAAGAGTTCATCATTGGTTGAGGGCTTATACATTCAAGTTGAATGGTATGTCTACATCAACACATCTAAATGTGCTTCCTTTGGGTTCATACTATATGTTGTTGGGAATGGATTGGTTGTACATTCACATGACTAAGGTAGATTACCATGAAAAGGCTATTGAGTGCCTAAATGATGATGGAGAGAGAAGAATTTTGCAAGGAAAGAAAAATCCTACGTTAGTGACAATGGTTAAAACTATGCAGGAAAAGCATAATAGTAGGAAAGGTTGTGCATTTTTTGCAATGCATATTTCTAGTGAAAAAGGGAAGGACGATGAGGATGCATAAGTCTTGAAGTGGCATCCTTTTTTGCAACAATTTCAATATGTGTTTCCAGTAGAGATTTCATATTTTCCTCATCATAGGGAAGTGGAATTTTCTATTGAGTTAATGCTGAGAGTGACACCAGCATCAAAGGAACCATATAGGATGATCACTCTACAGTTGGTGTAATTGAAGTTGCAGCTTAAGGAAATTCTTGATAAGGGATCAACAATTTCAATATGTGTTTCCAGTAGAGATTTCATATTTTCCTCCTCACAGGGAGGTGGAATTTTCTATTGAGTTAATGCTGAGAGCGACACCAGCATCAAAGGAACCATATAGGATGATCACTCTACAGTTTGTGTAATTGAAGTTGCAGCTTAAGGAAATTCTTGATAAGGGATAAATTAGGCCAAGTGTGTTGCCTAGAAGAAGGATGATACTCTCAGGTTCTACATTGATTACATGTATCTAAACAAGGTGACTATCAAGAAAAGGTATCCTTTGTTGAGGATTGATGATTTTTTTGACCAGTTGAAGGGAGAAGTGGTGTTCTCAAAGATAGACATAAGATCAAGATATTATCAGGTTCACTTCAGGGAAGAATAAATTTACAAGGCCACATTTCCTATCAAGTATGGGCATTATGAGTTTGTAGTGGTTCCTTTTGGTCTTACTAATGCTCCATCTACTTTCATGTGCTTGATGAAAAATATGTTTTGACATTATCTTGAAAAATTTGTGATAGTATTCGTTGATCATATATTGATAGATTCTAAGAATGAGGAAGAGCATGTAGAACACTTGGAACTAGCATTGACATTGTGGAGAGAGCATCGATTGTATTCCTAGTTCAGCAAGTGTTTATAGACATTTTTGGGCACTTCAACCCAAATCATAAATGTCCATAACCTGAGGGCTCCTAAGTCCCTGAAAGTGTTGCTTCACTGCCTAAAGGAACAAGGTCAAGTGATTACATCATCTCCTAGAAGTTCTCCACTGAAAACTGCTCATAAATGGTCAAAACTGGACCATACTGATTTACAAGGTGCGATGCATACTGATTTGCTCCTCTATAGGGTGCGATGGTCAGGAATGGACAAATGGCAGGGACCAAAATGCGAGGTGGAAGATCATGGAATCTTCCAGAAGCTTCCCCTCTGACACTTGCCTCTCCACTTTTGACCAGGGATGAGTAAGAGATCATCATTCTCCAAGTGGAAGTAGGAACTATTAGAGAGAGGACACTAATAAAGATCCCAAAAGATGACTCACCTCTCTGTAATCATCTATATATGGATCCGTCGTCATAGAGATCCAGAGGCTGGAATTTTGTATCTTATAGAGAAGTGTTGTTGGTTTTCTTGTGTACATTCACAGTGTTGGGTGATCTAGCTTTGCTTGAGGTGAAGAAGGGCTTCCTAGCTAGAGGATGATGCTGGGTCAGAGCACACGGTTGTAATCCTCTTGCTACTTTTCATCTGAATAAATCTATTCTTGTTTCCTTCCATATTCTTGTGTACTTGTTTATATATGCATGTATATGGTTAATACACATCTGATCCTGTATTATTTATGAATTTAGATCCTTGTTTCTTGCATAGTAGTATGTTGCTGTGATTCCACAGGTCCTTTTGAAGCTGGGAAAATAAATAAGAAGTGGCGAAACTCTATCAAGAAGGAGAGGAAATCAAACACAAGACTCAAGTTGGTCCTCTTGGTTCTCCTCTCATCTATTTTCATAAAAGGAAACAATAGTAGACTTTGATTGTTTTTTTCTAAGATAGCCACCCATCTTAGTGGGAATAGCAGCATCCGAGTGGACACTATTCCTGGATAACAAAATGGCAACTCCACTGGGTAGCGACTAGAGTACTTGTTAGCCTATCTATCCTTGTTTCTTTTATAAACTTACAGATGGAGCCTGAAGTCAAGCGAACTAGCCTTCGAACTACATTTCTCATACAAATGCAAAGTAGATCAATGCTTCTTTAGTCTATCTTCGTGTTTTGTTTATGAATTAAACAATAGATCTGTAAGCAATCTAATTGCCCTAAGCGGTGGCTCTAGTAACCTCTTAGATCACCCCTGTGTTTTACATACACTGATCTTTACTTATTCAGCCTAAACACCTAAACTAGATTGCAAACTGTGAGTGAAATCTCGTTCAAAGTCTCGTACCCTTACCATCGCACCCTGCCTTCAAGGCAGTCTGTATGCATTGCACTTCCCAAGTGCAGTAGGTATGCTGCATACTGAGTTCACTGTGTAACAGGTGCGATGGTCAGGGAGGGTTAACTTTACCCTCCGAATGTGGATTTTGCTCATTATTTTCAGTCTTATTCAAGAGTTTTGTTGTTTTTAGTCAGTGTACTTCTGCGAAAACCCCCTTCTCTTGCATTATTCCGCCTCCTTAGTGCAAATAACTATAAATGTTTTTATGTATTGTGCATCGTTTTTAGTTCTCTTCTACAAAAAGTAGCATAGTCGAACTATCGTCTCTGGATCTTAAAGTGTCATAGCTGTCATTTTCAGTTTTAGAAAGCAATCCCATTGTTCTGGATAGTCGATTATATAGTTACTATTGCATTGGATTTGAATTATTAGTTTTAAAGTGTCAAAAAGAAATTTCCATTTCAAAATCGCCAAGTGTCTCTCTTACTTTCACTTCATTTTGAAAAAGAATTTTGTTGAGTACAGTCGCTTTAAAAGTAATTCAGTTTTGCACATAGCTTTCTTAACGTCATTCACACATTAAGAGAGCTTAAAACAAATACATGCATGTGCATTTGCATTTTGATTTCTTGGCTTGATTTAGGATTGTGCATTTAGCATGTGCTCTGTGCTCTGTGAAGAAAAGATTCTTGACTTTCTTCCCTTTAGTAGCTAGGATTTTCATTGCTGAAAGAAGATAAAACATTTGTTTATCATCTTCAACTGCATTTTAGGAATTATATATACATCACATGGTGAACCTGAAAGGAAAACTGTTAAGCAAGATCAACTTAAAATAAATTCAATAAATCTAACAACGCTTTGGAACTTATGGCACAACATCTAGAGGTCTAGGCTAGAGACATATTTCGGCGTCGTAAAGTTTGGAAACTGTTGCTTTCAGTGTTGGTTGGGTGATTCGTCTACTCTGAGATGGAAAGTGCCAGTACGGACATGTGCTCCCATGTACCGTCGAGTATAAATTGGGAGACCACAATAGGATGCATCCTTTATCCTTAGGAAGCTGTGTTTGCCGCCCTATCGATCACAATGCACAGAACACAGCATTCGGGAAGATTTATTGTTGTATCGTAAAAAGTATCCTGCGGTTTTGCGATTGGTTTGGTAATCTTCTCTGCCTAGATCTCCAGAGAAGTCCATTTTGCTCCTTTTCAGACTCCTTAAAGGAAAAGGTCCTCTCAGCACTTGTCACTTTAGGCTCAATAAACATCGAAGGTGACTAGAGTCATCTTTTGTTTTTTCTCGACTCTTTAAAATTGAAAAACAAGTTGTGTCAAAGCGTCTAAAAATTTATTTTAATCGGAATAATGTCACAAATTCCCCCGTTGATCTCCAAGTTGAGAAAATGCAGTCTACCAACCAAGGATTTCCCCGTGAACGAAATCCTAGTCCCTTCTCCTCTTGGGGAGATGTTGGTGCACCCCATATGGCCACTTTCTCACTTCCAGGATTGACAATTGGTTTACCCGTCTCGCTCTTCTCTACCTCTGTCGTTTAGAATCCCATAGTTCCTAAACAGTTTAATCAGCAACTAGACGGCACTAGAGTTGCCTCTCAACCTTCTACTTCATCTGATTCTCCCTCACCTCCTTCCTTTTCGCTTGATAAAGCCGATAAAGCTAAAAATCAAGTAACTGAGAAGAAGAAGAAGCAGAAATAGAAAAATGAAAAGAAGAAAAAGGAACCAAAAATGAAAGGGAGCAACCAAGTATTGTCTAGCAAAAATCCTCACACCGCACAGTTAAAACCTAAATCTCCTTGTGTCATTTGCAATGGAGACCACTATCACCAAGATTTTCCCTGCATCCCTCAGATCTTAAGGGACTGGTCTCCTCGTTTGCACAATCCGGTAGCATCAACCTCTGGCGATCATGTTGAATGCTCACTATCAACCAGTGAAAGTGAGGCACATGGACCAAGAAGGAATACTAAACTTTTGTGTATGTTGTGTGAAGGCAGCCATGCCGTCCACCTTTGTCCCTTCCTTGATGAGGCTAAAAGAGTTTTGGATGATCGTCCGGTTTCACCGCTACGACTTCCTCTTGGATATAAAAAACTCTTGCCAAGTCCTCCACCAGTTGAAAATCCGGTTGGCCTGTTATTATGGTCGGCCGAAGCATCTATCGTTGAAAATGAACCCTCTGAATCCACACCAGATGAAAGTCAAAGGGTCGATAGGGCAGTTGACCCGGTCTTGCCTTCAGAGTGTTCATCTTCGAATGATATCGTCACTGAAGAGAAAGAGAATGACACCGTTCAAATTCCTTTCATCAACACAGACTCCGATGAGCTTGGGGGTAGTCCTCCCATTCCTTTACTGCAGGAACGAAGTTCATCAGAGTCATATCCGGCCGTCTATTCGGTCCCACCACCAAGCCACCTAGTTGTTTCCTTCGACTGGAATCTACTAGGCAGACCCCGTTTACCAGCTAGTGTACCATTCCGAATCATTGTACAAGCTTACAGAATGGTCATGGTTGGTACCATCAT
>APFE030313800.1:0-12582 GCA_000404065.3 Pinus taeda | reverse complement strand
TCATCTACTTTCTCTGTACAAGTGTAAGAGATATTTTCCTCTCAGATGACTCCATTCCTGAGATATTTTTTATGTAAACTCTATATATTCACCCTCGCGTTTGTTTAGAGGGGTTGGACTTCGGATGTAAGAAATTCTCCTGAGATCTTCTCTGTATTTCTGATATTGTAAACCTTCAGACAGTTTAATACAAAGGCAGTGGGATTTCTCCAAAGATGTTTGTCTCTTGATCTTTTGGTGATGTGTGGCTCAAAGTGGCAAGATTCCTGTGCATTACATGGTTCAAATAAGTTTTCTTCATGACTCTTTATTTCACCTGTGTTTCCTGTTTTTCCATATGTATCTCATGTTTTCTATGTGTTTAAACTCTAGATAGTAAGGAAAAAGGATAGTCTCAGGACTTAGTCATTGGCTACCCTGAGCTCAATCAAGTCTATCTTCTATGTTTTCTTCTGGTAAGGTGTTTAAAGCGTAATTCTTAACTGCTACCTTTAATAACCATATCATCACTGTGTGTTGTTGTTTAGGAATACAAGTAATTGCTCCTAGATAACAAGCCTCTTTCACTCATATACAGCTTAAGTAAGGAACTCTTAATTGCTCATTGCTAAGTTGTTTTCACCTCATGCTTAATATTTGCAGTTTGTTTCATAAAATGCACTCAGGCCCTGTAGCTTTCCTCCTCACCGAAATCAAGATTTCAACAGAAAACACTCCTAGACCCCATTGCCCAATGGATTAATCTTCCCTGCTGATATACTCTAAAAGAATCAGAAGCATCCTCCCAACCAAACACATAAAAACAACCAAAAAACTCATCTCATAACTAGCCTAAAACTCTCACTGAAAGCAGTGACAAACCTAATAGAGGGAGCCCTCTCTGACTGTAGCTGGGCTAGAAGCTGTAGCCCAAAGATTGGTTAGTGGTTACCCCGGCTGTATTCTCTTAGGAGTCAAAGAGAACAACCTGGGTGTTAACAGTATACATGTGATAAATGCCAATCATGAATATTGTTTGCAATGGTATCTACATAGTTATTTTGGGCTCTAGGAACATGACTGAAAGTAATGGTTTCAAATTCACATACCAATAGCTTAACTCATAGACGTTTTCTAAATAGGAATTGGTTATGCACATGATACATGGCATTAAATTACATGATAAGAGGTAAGGAATCTAAATGAACATGATGATGAAGGATGTGATGAGCAAGGGCATCGAATAACAAACTTATCACTGCATCCTATTCATCTTGGTTATTGGTGGAAAATCCAATGCACGCGTCGTTAGAATGGACTAACGTATCAAAGGGGGTAAAAATGGCCCATGTTGCCAAGGCTAGATTCCTAGAGAAGCGACTTGCACCGTCTGCATAACCGATATACGGTGTAGATGATGGATCCATCAAAAAGGTGAAAAAGACAACAAATGAGATGATGCAACCTACCAAAATGCATGAAAGAAATAAATACACGCAAATCAATGGGATATGCTATTGGTAAACTTTATTGAGGTAGAGTGAATTATGAGGATTAGGAAGAAGTTTGCCTTTGAAATCCTCTAAGAGGTATGGCCCCTTACCCAAGTCCTTACAAATGATGTAAGGTCATAGCCACAATGATGAGTGAGACAATGACGAAGGATACAATCAACACCACGATGATAAAGGTCATCACCGATAAGAAGATAGCGAGGGTCCTGGTATCAGATACGTTGTCAATCATCACGAGCAAGACAAGGGGAAACTTTTGGGTTCGTAAATATGTGATGAAGTATGCACGATGGTGCATATCATCCCAAGGGTAATCAAGGGTAGTCATGGCTTCCATGATGTCCTCATTAGAATGGAAGATGGGTGGATGGGAGGAAGATTGATTACATGATGCAGCGGCAGTACTTGGTGCATCATCCTGAGATAGAAGGTTCAGATGCACATCATTTGAAATGGTAGATGATGAGCTAGTAGTTGGAAGATCTATCAATGTTGAAACCTGAGTTTCCGATGAGGGAGGTTCGACAGAAGCAAGCACGGGAATCACAGAGAGGTTTTCCTGCGAGGATCTCAAGGATGACGACAGGTAAAGGATGTGGACCGTGGAGTTCGTCATCTCGACATCAGGGGGAGGGATCACGATGGTGGGACCAAAGTCCCCCTGTTCTGGTGTACTAGTGGTACCAGAATCCATAGGTAGAGGAGTAGATGATCCACTACGATTGGCCTCGAATTCACAAAGCACATGAAGGCAGTGGTAAAATTCATCGAGAAGAGGGTAATAATGGGAATAGTGGCCATAATGATCGCACAAAGCACAAGGGTGATTTGTGCGCAACGATTTAAGTTTCTTGGCTGAATTAGGTAAGGTAACTTGGACCTCAGGTATGTTAGACTTAGGAAACGTATCATTGACCAATGGTTTGAGGCGAGGAAGTTCAACACAGTTATTGGTGGCATGCCCAACAACATAAAACAAAGTGCATAGAGGTGTCAACTTTGGAGCCTTGGGAGATGGAGGTGCTTGGGGATCCTTGTCCTTAGGTTCCTTCTTCTTGGCCTTTCCCCCCTGTCCGGATGCTTTCGCAACAAGAGTGGTTTCCTATTGAGGTTGCAGTGGAATTGGAGCAACAATAGGGGTCATAGGAACTGGTTGAACTGGGGTCAAAGCATGATATGATCTGAGTTGACCAGGTGCACTGGGGGATTAATGTACCATACTAGGATCCCCAAATTCATATTAGGGAGACTCAATGAAGCCATGACAGGGACAAAAAGGATTCCAGGAGGAGGAAACAAGAAAGGTATATGTCTTGCATGATAATGTCCCGATGGAACGGTTCCTGGATGGTTAAGACCTAGAGTAAGAGTTCTTGGTGGGAACAAAGAGAGGCACCCACAAAAGGAGGAGGTCCGAGAGGGGTGAATCCGGATGGCTCGGCTAAAGTTGCAACAATAGGGTGTTGTGGAATTGACTATTGACCAGAGGTACTAGACTTGTTTTGAGAAGCCCGTGACGCTTGTAACATGTAAGGACTCTATGAGCTGGGCTTAGAGATGGGAGGGGGAGGACCAGGGAAAACACCCAACAAGGTGGACTCTTTGTAGACTCTAGGTGAAACATTGGTGAGAGGGGCGGCAGACTATTTTTCGTACATCGATGAGATAATGGACTCAAGAGAGGTCAAGGATGATGGCTCGTAGTACATCAAGTGATCGATAGTGACAATCTTCCCTTCATGGGGGAAGCACATCTTGTGGAAAATCGCTGATGTGGTGGCTGACATCGAATAAGTGTAACTACAACCCAATAGAATGTTGTAATCTAGAGGGACATCGATAACCTCAATGTCTACAAAAATAGTCTTTCCCACAAGAGTCACTGGACAATTGTGATACAAGTCGACAGGCTAGGAGGGGTGACCATCCAAGCACACAAAGTGATGGTGGATGGGGATAGTTCAGGTGACTTTAGTTGCTTCCAAATGGTAGCAGAATTCACGTAGGTAGATGCACCTTCTTCAATAATGCATCAGGAGATGATGGCATTACGGACTCGCACTGGTATCTCGAAAGAAATAGATGATGGTAATGGAGGATGTTTTGACTCATCAACATGAAAGACAATCAAACGATCGTCTAAAGGACCTACAGTTACCAAAGAAGTTAGTAGAGATTTATTTTGAGATGGTTAATACTGGAGGACCTCCAGCATCGACATGGCAACAGGTGATTGTGCCAAGTCATTTATTATACTGTACGTGTGGGCAGCTCCATTAGAAGTCGCATTACAGTGTAATGGCGCTTTGGGGATCTTCAGAATTGACTCAACCTTGGGTTGAGGGATCTGTAAAGGACCATTTGATTTCATAAGAGACTCAGTAGATTCTTTGGTTTTGGGCTCGATTGAAAATGAAGTCGATGGCTTGTCATATTAACGTGACCAAGTTTACAAGTTGAAATTAGAGGTATTCACCTCGTTAGAATTCATCATGAGAATCTGGTAGTCGCCAGGACCAGAAAGTTGGGGAGGGTGGGCTACTTGACCTTGTTGAGGGTGAGTAGCAACAAATCCTTGCTAAGGGAAAGGATTCATAAGCACGGCCAGTTGAGATGGCACAGGATTCTGAGGCGGTTGCTGCATGGGAGGTTGACCTCTAGAAGCTGCATGGGCTTCCCACTTTTGGTGCATCTAAGGCAAGAGGGGACAGTCATGAGTATAATGGCCATGCACACCACAACATGCACAAAGATTATTCATAGGAACAACATTGTTCTGCTTGGAATGGTTGCCCTATTGCTGGTTGTTGGTGTTAGGTTGTTTCCACTGGGGTTTATTAGGTTGATTACCCTTGTTACCCTTCCCCTTATTCTTTTTCTTCAAATTTTGGGGATTGGTCACACTCTATTGTGGATACGCTTGACCCTAAGGGGGTGGTGGCTGCTGGGGTTGAGGATGCATGGGAGGTTGTGGCACTAATTCTTGAGGGGTTGGAGTGCTTGGTGGTTCATACGTGTAAGATGGTGAAGGTGCAACGGTCTAGTAGATAGGTTGAGCACTAGCTAGCCCTTACATCTACTGATGTGGTTGAGCGAATGCATAAGATGTTTTTTGTCCTGAATACATGTTCCTGGCGAGAGGGGAATAAGTGTTGGAGGAACTGGTGCCTCCCCTACAGATAGCCATAACTTTGTTGAGTATACAATGAAGGATGTGAAATAGCTCCAACGATAGCGTAAGCAGTGTGGGATGCCCTCGGTGCATTGGCACCTCTAGGATGAGGGAGGTCTAGAATAACAATATAGGCAGTTTGGAGAGCCTCTTCCTCTGTCTAAGGAAAGTGATATGTGACATCTTTGGCAATGGGCGTTAAAAGAGTCCTAAGAAACAAATCGAGATAGACACGGTCTTTGAAGGAAGAAGCATAACACGTGATCCTCATTCTACACCATTCCTGGACATGGTCGGAAAGACGGGTGGCAGAGGACTAACAAAATGTGGTAAAGAGCTCCGTACCGACATTTTATCAGAGAGGTAATTAAAAATATGAAAGGAACGCTTTAGCAAGCATCACAAAAGTGGAATGAGAAGCAAAGGGTTAGTCAATGTACCACTTCACAACATCTCCAGTGAGCTTGGGTTGGAACAACTAAAGACGAATGGAGTCATTGGTAATGGAATTAGATGAACACCACATATGGAAGGAGTGGACGTGATTAGTGGGGTCCTCTCCAGAATTATCCTCAAAATTGGGAATGTTTGAGGGAAGCTTAGTCAGCATAGCTGACCAACTAGCATCCTGGTGTATGGGGTCATTAATCAACTGGATAAAATATGGGAGACTTAATCCAGTCATGAAAGGTAGCAAAGGAGATGTTGGGATGGTTCCTGTAATGGTTCCGCTAATACCGGGGTAGAACTGGAGCCACCACCAGGTTGGTTTCCTGCACCTATAGTGGGTCCTGACATGATGATAGTAATGCGGTGAAGGAGCCTTGGAATCGGATGAGGAATCAGATGAACCAGAAGAAGAGTCAGTATGGGGACTTAGGGGAGGATTAACTCGAACCTACAAGGAGGAGTAATATGTCCAAGTGGAAACTAGGGATGAAAACCTAAAAGTCTCCATGATAAACACCTTGGTGGCACAATGGTTGCAAGACACAAGGGACACAAAAATGGTGAAGGAAGATAAACAAAATGTCTCTGTCTCTGTTGGCGAGATAAATTAATTAATTTAAGTCTTGTCTTGGCGGTGTTAACCAAGCGCCCTTTGCTTAAGGTGTGCTTGTGTGTACAAATATGTGTGTTTATTAATTAAGCCCAGATCGTGTTTGAAAAAAGAAAAAGAAAAATATGTTGAAATATTGTGAATAAACTTAAAAAAAAAAAAAAAAAAAAACAACAACAACAACAACAACAATTACAACAAATTAACTATCTAAACTCCACCCAAACTGGGTTTACAAACACTGTGCTGGTTGGTGGTGAAATAAACTGAAAACACACTAAAATGGCCAAGAGATAAAAGTGTCGATGTCACTGGGATCAAATGACACTACGTTGCTAGAAATTGGGGCAACAATGTTGGACACCTAATCCTAAAGGGTTAGCGTGGAAGCCGAATGGACAAAGCAGTCTAAGAGACCTTGGGATCTGAATCCCAACGATCACCAAATGTACTATAAATGTATATCAAATTGTTAATAAAATAGCAACGAATGCTTTATCTTTCCTATTTGTTCCCCTAACCATGTCTGTTTAACATGGTATCATAGCCATGATGTGTGGCCTGTTATTCCTGACCAACTGTTCTGACCACCGCCTCTGTCCTTTGAGCGCTGCTCTCCCTCTGTCCTTCCAGCGCTGCACTGCCTCTGCTATAACTGAGAAACACTGCCAGGTCTGAACGCTGCATTACCTGCGCTGCCCTGACATATTCTATATCTTGGTATCTGGCTATTTTAAGACTCTCTGTCTGACATTACCTGCGTTCTACTCCTGCGTACCTGGCTCCTCTGCTGGTGCAGACTGCTGTGGTACCTGCCTGAAGACTGAGTACCTGAGCGTTTTCATTCAAGGCACTGAGCGTTGAATAATCTGCCCTCTGCGTTATAATCCGGCACGTTGCTCTCAGAAGCATTCAGCGTCGCTCCTCTGTCTTCTTTGCTCATTCTTGTCCGATATTCTTTAAAATGTCTGTTTAACAGATACCTTGAAATCTCTTGGTCGGAGAAACTTCAATAGAAGCACATCGGTTCTCTCGTCTCTCATGGTGTGAAGGAGAGGGATTCCCCATAGGCAAACCTTGTCATTCAATTCATGATTGTCGATGGCTTCTTTGAGTCGGAGCTTAAGCTCTTGTAGGGCATTCTTCTGAGAATCTTCGAGTTTAGTAGCACCATGGCTTTCTTCCATGGATGAAGGCTGAAGGAGGTGGGCACCCACACTGATCGGACTTCTTGGACGACCATGATCATGATTATACTTCACAGATTTTTCTTGGCTTTGAAGATCCTCTTTCATGGTAATACAGAACAGAGAAAATGAGATGAGAAAATTATGAAAATCGTTTTGACGGGTAAACTTCGTCGCGGAAATCGTTTGGAGGCATCTCAGGCATTATGAAGACCCAAAACTCTTTATTCTATGTTTCTCGTTTGAGGCGACAGTCAGTCGTGTATACTCTCTCCAGATAACGAACCAGTCGTTCATCACTTTCGGCTTCTTTTGGTTGCCAAGGTGTAGCACTTTGTCGAACCAATGGCGCTCTTGATCGTGGTCGTCGCCGTTGTCGTGGCTTAGCTATTGAGAAAGAATGGGGGCGATGGAGACGGGCGTTGGATTATTGGAACGACGGACAGCTTTTGTGATGAATGTATGGAATCGAAAGTGATCAGGATGGGTTCATTTATAGAGTATGATCGATGCAGGATGACCGGTTATAACTGAACATCTGTGTTCGTTTGATAAATATTGGATAAGGTAAAAACCTTTGCATAGATTTAGTATAGTTCAGTTTTGAGCGTTCCACGGAGCCATAAAAGTGTACCATAAAATTATGTGTGAAATGAAATATATTTAAGTATTAACTGGTGCTCTTTTGCCCGACTTCAGTTAATATTCCGCCGGAAAATGAAAATTTCCCTTCATATTATGTTACAAACCAACGTTTCGCCATTTAGAATCTTGACTCATGTTTGTCGTTCTATCAGTTTCCCGCTCATCCTTTTAATGAATCTTTCAATAACATAAACTTCACCAAAACCAAGTGCCTTTAACCTCTTAGAGAGTTGCACTAGTAGGCAAACTCCCATTTAGACCTCTGTACCTCTCGTATGCATCTGATGCCCCAACAACTATACTGTTCATATCTCCAGATGCACATAAATTCGTTTCATAAATAGTAACCATGGAACAAAGAAATGATCGTCTCAGAATTGGAACTCGGGGAATCCAACTTGAGTTCAAGTTCTCATACTATGAATAGCTTTGCGTTATACCAAAACCAAGCTATGATACCATAATGGGATTTTGGAGCGGTTTCCATTTTTTGAGCAGAAGAGGGCCCAGATTCAGTTGGAACGTTGCCCCTTGTTTGTTCTTCCTGTGGTTTCCGTTGTTCGTAGTGTGATCCGAATGCAGCAGATTCGCTTTAATTCAATCCACGGTCTATAGAAGATTGGTTCATGATGACAGAATCTTCCTGATTGTATCCAGAATAGCACGCAATAGCTATGATCGCATTGATCCCTGGTGGCAGCTGCCTAAAGTGCAAATGTTCCATGGCACGCGTTGTTACAAGTGGTTTTTGTGGATAGTACAATACATACGCTAAAGTATCCATTCTAAGCTGGTAATTTGTGACATAAATACCCATCGCTTGTTTTCCCATAGCTGACTGGTACGTGTTACGTGGAGACTGATTATGATCAGGAAACGGAATAATTGATGCACAAACACCCAAAATCAAGGAAGGATGAATTTCACAGTGAGTGTACGTAGTTGGATATGCTTCTAGACAAGCTGCAAATACACCTACAGCAGGCCATGTACCCACTTATTATGAAAACTGAAACTCAATAAAGCAGTGTAATTCTTGTTTGAATATTGTGAAAATATTGCCAGTGGGTGAAATGTCTTAAGATGAAGATTTGATCAGCATTATGAAGTGAATTTGAAGCAATTTTGAAGACATTTTTTTGGTCGTCATTCTAGGAGCAGTTTCTTGTAGAGATTTTGCATGATTTCCATAGCAGCCAGATGCTCTGAAGTTTGAAGTTGAGGACAGCACTCATCTTCACATTTATATATTTTTTGCATTGGTCCTGCTCCATCAACCACTTTCGCGACATTGTTTCCACTTGAAAAGCTCTTACAAGATCTTGTAGTAAGAGTACAATATTATTTTTCTGTTGCTATTGCCTCAGTTGTGTTTTTGAAGAAAACTGGCTAGACTTGAAGATGCATTAAAGTTATTGAATATCCTAATTCATTATACTGTTGATGAGATGGTCAAAGTTAACAAAGAAACTCTCTTTGACATCCAAACCTCTCTGCAAACTGCACATGAGAATATTGAGTTTTTGTAGCTTGAGACTAAGCTGCAGTAAGAAGAACTACAACAATGGAGTCATTTTTTTGAACATGTTTCTGTTCAGAAGATTGAAACAGACTCCCATAAACAGCAAGTTAATAAAGCAACAGTTGTAAACGCAGATGCAGAAGTTCAGTCTGCACTTCCCAAGCCCATCATCAGACCTTGGGAACAGCTTGTCCACAACAAGCAGAGAACCGGTCTTGGATATGACAAGGACTTGTCCTTTCATATTCCAGACTATGCCAAGCCCATTCAGTTTCAGAGTGCTGGTTTCATTCATGACAGTTCACCTGCTACTCATGACAGTTCAGCTTCAGCTGTTCCAGACTCTGCTCCTCTTCCACAGCAACAACAACAACAACAAATCGTGAAATGCCAACACTGTGATTGAGTTGGCCATCTGAAAGATCACTGTATTGATCTTCATCCATGTAAGCACTGTCATAAAACCACCCATTCTTCACATAGATGCTTCAGCAACAAACGTCCTGCAAGAACAAAGATTCATCTAGGATGGATCGCTTCTTGGCAATGGGCATCAATAGCCAAGAAGATATTTCAAACACATGTCAGAACTTGTTCCAGAATATTGAACAGTCTTGCAGTCGAGTTTTCTCCATCTTCTCACCTTGTATCTGACAGGGGGGGAAATGATGGTCATCTACAAGCTTCAAAGCCACATCAAGCGAGCCTGAACCACAACCTACCACACCAGTTTCAAAGTTGTAGCCAGAGACAAAGATGCCCGTGGACATGCCTTCAGTTGGCGATGTGGGACACTTCCTCTAGCAGAAGACTTCAGCTTCTTGCCAGTTTTGGAAGAGTTCCGGAGACAAAATTGAGAACACTTCCTCTAGCAGAAGACTTCAGCTTCTTGCCAGCTTTGGAAGAGTTCCAAGAATTGCATAAGCAGTCCAGAGTTGTTGGTCATCCTTAAAACCATCACAGGTTGAGACTTCCCTTTTCAGGTTGAAGTTTTACCTTTTATGTGGGGTGAGGCCTCCCTTTTACGGTTGAAGGTTTCCCTCTTTAAAACAATAGGATCACTTCCTCTAGCAGAAGACTTACAACTTCTTGTGAAGTTTGGAAGAGTTCCGGGAACTGCACTAAGCGTTCCAGTGTTGGTCGCTATCCTTAAACCACCGCCCTTTTTTACCAACATTTCATAGAGCACATTCAGCCTAGTGCTGCGATGCATTATTGCACATTTTGTATTACAGCTCTTTTCTTGGACTCATACATAACCCTTCGGATTAAGGGGGGGAATGTTGGACACCTAATTCCTAAAGGGTTAGCGTGGAAGCCGAATGGACAAAGCAGTCCAAGAGACCTTGGGATCTGAATCCCAACGGTCACCAAATGTACTATAAATGTATATCAAATTTTTAATAAAATAGCAACGCATGCTTTATCTTTCCTATTTGTTCCCCTAACCATGTCTGTTTAACAAACAATAACAAAAATTACACTCTGATGAGAAAAACAGAGTAGATTAAGGCCTAATCGAGCTAAGACAGTCATCAACCAACCCAGCAGAGTGCTCTTGGAAAGACCCATATAATAATAATAATAAATCCTAGAAAACCCTAAAATCGAAGGTACGAATCTGTTTTAGGCTCATATCACACTTTTTGGCCGTGGAAGTGCGTTCTAGACGTCCATAGCGCAAGGTTTGGCTTGAAAACTGTGATTTCTACTTCTTGGTTCTTGGGCGGCAAGTTTTAAAAAAATGTGTCGTCTCTGTTGTGGTTGGTTCCGGTCACCTGAAATAACCATAAAACTTTTGGAGGTTATAAATTTGATTGATCTAGGGTTTTAATTCTAGTAAAAAAACATTAAGAGACTGAAAAAAGAAAAACCCTAAGCTGATAACTGAAGGTCACCCAAGTTTCCAAATTGGAATTAAAAATGCAGTGGAGTTGCCATCTGTTAAGTAGAGTTCTTCTCAAAGGTGTACGAAAAGAAACCACTTTAGACTGTGGATGACAAATAGCCTCAACTGTAAAAATGGTTTTAAAACAATGTGGATCTATAACAAATGATAGAAACAAAACCTGCCAAAGTTCTTATCTATTCAACAGAAATAGTTTAACAACAAAATGGAATAAGAAAATGAGTGCAAATAACTCCAATAATCCCATGGAAACCAGATATAAAGAATATATTTTATTAGATGACACCTGTGAAGGGAACAAAGAATTTTACTAGTCCCCCTCTGTGGGATGGATTCTTAGCTATCCTCAATATCTTTAGCTTTGTGGAGTCTCTCTCTCCTCTACAATGTGTAAACCCAACAAACAAAATGTTTGAGCTGAATGGGAACTCAAATGAAAAAGACAAATGCTGAGCGATAATGGTAATAATTAGAGCTGCAATAGTGAGTGCAACAATGAAAATGATCAAAAGTGAAATCTAAAACCCTCCCATTTATAACAAAATATTAGGTTATTCTCTAATAATGGAAATAATAAAATATTATTAACCAAATTCTAGAATTAACCGTTTGGAATATTTTATTATATTTGGTTGGAGGGAAAAAAGTATTTAAATTGGTTAAATACTTTTATTTAGAAATAATAAACAAATAAATGATTTATTTATCATCTCAAGGAATGTGGATAAGGAATAATAAACAAATAATGATTTGTTTTAAGTATTCCTATAGGATTTTGTCAAACTTGACAAGGAATAATAACTAAATAATGATTAATTAATTATTCCTAGAGAAAAATAAGATAAATAATGATTTATCTAATTATTTCTCATGATTGGGTCAAATATGACAAAGAATATTAGTTAAACAATGGTTTAATTAATTATTCCTAGAAGATAATTAAATAAATAAAAAATGATTTATTTAATTATTCTTTATGGGTTTAACCATTAATAACTTAACAAATGTGGTTTATTAAGTATTTTCTTATAGTGAAAGCAATTTTACTATGGTAAAATTGGCCATACATAATGTACTTTGATCCATCTATTAAGTTATGGCTAAATGATCATTTTTTTGTGATAACACATTCCATGTAACATAAAGTTTAGATATTAACATTTGATCCATTCATTTGAAAAAAAAATCTTTGCAACAATATCCTATATTTTAAATATAAAATTCCATCATTTTAGAAATATTTGATACCATTATGAAACCATTAAATGATCAAAGCATGGGGATTCATTTCCATATCCTATATTTTAAATATAAAATTCCATCATTTTAGAAATATTTGATACCATTATGAAACCATTAAATGATCAAAGCACAGGGATTCATTTCCATTTCCTCTTCCCAATAAATTACTTACTGAAACCATTAAATGATCAAAACATGGAAATTCCTTTGGCTCATATATTGTTGACCCCACTATAATACTTTCTTCTTATATCTCCATTATTATAACTTGAATACTATTTCTAATTTCAAATCCATGTATCCTACTTCCCAATTAGTTTCCATATTTAGCCCAAACAGCTAAAATTAATCT